>CAUJBZ010000088.1:0-34440 GCA_963082915.1 Dolichopus griseipennis
ATCAAAAACATAAGTGTCAAAAACAGAATATAAATAAATACAAAAAAAAAAAAAAATGTTACAAATCTTCAAATATAAAAAGTTGAAGACAATAAATTTTGAATTGAATTTTGAAATTCGGATTTTTTAGAAAAAGTATTTTGGTTATTTTTTAACTAAAGTAAGGAAATTTTAAACTTTTAACAACTTTGATTATGCAAATAGAAAAATTACTTTGCGGTGTATGAAATAGATTTTTCTGACATTCACTAGACTAGGCTTCAGTTTCTTTAATCATAATATTCGTTAAGCTTTTGATTACTCGGCAATAGCTATTGTATAAGATTATGAAATATGAATGCATAAATGTTAACTTTGTGCGCCATCTATTATTTTATACAAAAATTATTTATATATTTTTATTAAATTTGGTTTTATATTACGATATAAACTATTACGTTATAATTATA
Source organism: Dolichopus griseipennis (assembly GCA_963082915.1). Lineage (NCBI taxonomy): Eukaryota > Metazoa > Arthropoda > Insecta > Diptera > Dolichopodidae > Dolichopus > Dolichopus griseipennis. Next base: position 450 of record CAUJBZ010000088.1, read on the forward strand.
CAATTTTACGATATTTTTTATTAGATATGATCTGAATGGGGTTTGAACCCGCGACTTTCCACATGAAAGAAGGTGTTTTTTTTAATACACCATTGGCCAGATATATGAAATAGATTGCATGACTGAAATTTAAAGAGGCCTTGAATCGAATATCAGAAGTAAAATAATTTTAGTCTAGTTTTCGACTCAACTCATGTACTCGCTATTGGGTTCAAATTGATCATCTCATGTATTAATTGTATATGCAATTCATTGAGATTAATTCTAATTATAAGAATATATGTACTTTTGGATAGTTTGCATACAAAAAACTAAGTACAGCTAATTTTTTTTATACTTTTTTTTCCAATCCATAAATTTGCCTTAAATTGATAAAATGCAGATTTCTATATTATTTATATTTTTTCTTCATATATAAAAAAGATTATAGTCTATCATTTGCATTCCGATTTTTTTATCTTTATTATTCCTTTGGGGAACCTTGCTTCCACATAGTCTCTTCAGTGAATTCCATTTTGCGCCATTCTTTTTATTTCCGACCATGATTTTCCAGACGACAATGATTTTTCACATTGTCTTTGCGCCGTTCTTCTCTAGAGAATTTTTGGCTTGCCCACATTTTTTCTGCCTTTAGAGTGCCACTAGTGTTGTTAGCCGCCTTATAATATTATCATTCCATTTCCTTTTGCCTGGTCATTGCCTCTTCATTCATTATTCGCCTTGTTCAGAATATGCAACATATTTTCATTTCAGGGATTTATTTAGAAACAATTGTGGTTTCTAAAAATTATTTCTTGATACATGCCATGTATCGCTTCTATATAGCAATACCAATTTGACATATGTCTCAAAAATTCTAATTTGCATTCCGCGTACAATGTGCATCGACTTCGATGCCGAGCACAGCCTTCCGAATGCACTCCTGGCTTTTGCAATTCTGTGTTCTATATGTATCTATTTAAAATACACATTTAAGAAAATATAATAAAGAAAACTCTTGTAATGAATCTGAAGATACTTAGATTGATTTTGGTTTTACAAATTAAACTCTTTTTCGCAACTGTAAATATATTTATTATACGTAATATATATTTTATACAATTTTTTTTGTACATAACACAATTTTGTTATATGTTATTTTACAAAAAAAAATTAAATATATATACATACATGAATACATATATTATGTGAACAAGTGTTTTTATCAAATATGAGATATCTAACACCAGATATTTATATTTTCATCAGAATTATTCAACACAAGTTGAAAATTCATTATTATAAAAATGTGTTTTTTTTTATTTATTTTTGTTTTTTTTGTGTTTTTTGTTTGTGACGTCATGATATCATTCGCCCTTCGTGTTGTGTCCTTATCAAAAATTTATTAGCATAAAGAAAAATAAATAAAATTATTAAGTAAAAAAAAAACCAAAAAAAAAACAAAAATTAAAACAAAATAAAAAAAAAAAGGAAAATGATTTTTCACTTCTGTATGAAATAAGAATGAAAATTTGTTGTTTTTTATTTGTTTTTGTTTTTTTTGAATATGGCAACACAAAATACCAAAAAGGAAAAGTTATAACAGTTTTTTGTTTTTTTTTTTTTTTAACTGACGTATCATGTTTTTTTTTGTTTTTTTTCTCTTACTTGATTAACTTAAGGACATAAATGAAAATTGTGAAATATTTTCAATTTGAACGTCATTTATTTGCATAAATATATATGTATGTAAATGAAAATGAGAGAAGATGTGGTGTGGTTTGAAAATCAAAAAGGTTACCTAAATCTAAAGGGGGTGAAACACGAACAGAGAAAAGGAGAAATAAAAGGAATTATATATGTTTTTATTTATATAACAAATAACCGGTACTTTAATAATAAATCAGTTCCGTTATGTAGGCAATAGGCATAGAAAAAAAAGGCAATAGAAGAAAATATTTGTATATACTAATGTACTAATGTATATATAATTTCAGAATACCGAATAATACAAAAGAGGTTTTTTTAAAAAAATAAGAGAGAAAACAAATTAAAAATTAATAAAACAAATTGTTTAGACTTTTTTTTTTCTGCTTCTGTATAAGGTGGGATTTTTGAATAAGGTTTGATTTGGATTTTTGTTATAAGTTTGTTTGGTGACGTGTCAGAAATCCAATATTCAGAGCTTCCATTGCGACTTTTGAATCACTTGAATGAGTCAGAAATCTTATGGGACGTTTTCTCCTCTAAAATCTCTTCTAATTCAGAATTTCATGAATACTTTTGTTATACCAGGCAATTGGTTTCGTCTCTTTCCAAAATATTTTCCGGTAAATGTATATTATTAAGATTTTTGGATTTGAATGTGTACGCTCCTTTTCCAGAATGTGTAAATGTGTATATATATATATATATGTATATAAATATTTTCGAAAAAAGAAAAGATTAACCTTATATCATAACCAACCTATCCTACTCGTAATTATATTTTGGTAGCCATATTGTTGAGTTAATACCTTGGATTTTAAAGTTGAGAAGGAAATCAGTGTTTGCCCTTCATCCGCAATACTTGTACATGTATTTGGAAAAAAAAAAGATTCCTGATTTTTTAACGTAGAAACTTGTCTAAAAAATTTTCTAATTATATTTTTACACATACATTAATATATTATTTCAGAAAACTCATTGGACTTTTGATTCACTTCAAAGAGACAGAAGCGCAATAAGACTTTCCTGTAATTTCAGAAAACTCATCTGATTTTAGATTCACTTAACTTGATTTACTTTTAATTACACAAATGTCAAATAAACAAATAGATGTGCGCCATCTATTACTTTATAAAAGAGTTATATATATTTTTATATTTTTTTATTCTTTATTACGATCTAATGGTACAATATTTACGATATTTTTTTTATTAGATATGATCTAACCGGAGTTCAAACCCATGATATTCTACTTGAAAGACCGACCTCACTATGAGCTATCTCAGAAAACCAATTGGAGTTTCGACTTTTTTATTTTTTGACATTTATCTTAAATTGGGAATTCTAACTGATTTTAAAAAGTCCAACATCCCATGGGACTTCTGGCTATAGGCTATCTGTCCCATTACCGTTTTTGTTTTTGTTATTTAAAAATAATGGATTGTAATGGTGTAAAATTAACTGGAAATTAATTCGGTTCCAACTTTTTTATTGCCTTTTATTGTGTATTGATTGATGTTATATTGATTCCTGTTGTCCATTTTATTAATAGATTTATAGCTAAATTTAAAAATTTTTTTTTTAATTGAGGTTTTTTAAAGAATAAACCACACAGGGAGTTATATTTATTTTGTGTTATTAATTATTACGTATTATTAAAATATTACGTAAAGTTAGTTACGTAAAGGTATAGAAACATTATGATTTCAAAAATATCGAATTTCATTTTTTTTTTAAATAAATTTCTTTTGATTTATTTAAAAATATTTTGATTCTATTTTAAAATAATAAAATTTTCTATTTTAAAATATCCTTTCTAATCTTAACTGTAAATTAATCTGAATAAAAAAGTATTAAAATACTTTTAAATATATATATATATATATAATTTTATGCCAACCATATATTACGTTTTCTTTCATTTTCCCAATGAAGCAACAGAAAATCTTTTTATTTATATTTACGTTTCACATAAATATATTGCATAATTTGGGGCGATGGTTTTTTTTTTGACGTCAATGCTTTTTCTTTTGTTTTGTGTTTTCTTGATGTTTTTCTTATAATTGGAAAAAAAAAGAAAATAAGTTTAAGTTTTGCTAAGATGACAAGATGGAATTTTGTTGTTTTTTTTTTTAAAGAAAAGGTTCCAAATACATTATGGTTTTGTTTGTTTGTTTGTTGTTTCTTTTGTATTGAAAAAAAAAAAAAAGCTTTTGTAACTTTCTTACAAGTGTCCTTCCAACGTGCCTGGGCATATTGGTATGTATAACAGTAATACTTAATTAAAATTAATTTAGTTTAATACAAAAGTAAAGAAATCAAGAAAAATGACTATAAGTCAAAAGGTTATACTAAATTTTCCATTACGTTTGTGATGAAAAGGTTTGTGATGTGAACAAGTTTACATCTAGATTTAAAGGTATGGATCGGATTAGAATCGAAAGTAATTCGATTTACTATGTATGTCCTTGCTTCCGCACGATAACTCAAAAAATAAAGGAGCTAGTATTTTGATCCGTCATCCTTATTGAAATCCAGCGATTTTGCACTTCATATTTCACAAAAGAATTACTTTATACATAAGAAAGCTGAATGTTTGAAATTTTGCCAAAAGAAATTAACGGGATGATATAATGTTAATATTACGGTTTATATTACTGTATCCTAGAGTTGACACAGTCTACTTTACTGCACTATTCCTCGTTTTTTCTAATCTTATATAAATATATGTACATTTAGATATAATGCTAAATATAATTTGATTTTCATAGAATTTGTCTTTATAAAATTAGTAAAGAAATTGGACCAAATGTGTCTCATTTTAAATTAAATAATTTGTTTTTATTTTTTTCAAAGTTTTTTTGTAATGCGTTTAATTTAAAAGTTATGAGGACTTTAAAGCACAAACTTTGGTTTTAATCCCATTGCGGATAAAAATGTTTAAAATTTGTTTTAATATAGGTATTAATTTTTGCGTTACAAATGCAGGAGTCATTTTAAAGCATTCGTGGATCGTTTACACGGGTATAAAAACCACCATACACTAATAAATTGACAAAACAGAAATTATTTAATTATAATGAAGTAAAAGTTTTCTACAGATCCTTTAAGTGCAATATCTATTTAACATATTTGGTACGGGTTTCTTCACAAAAAGAGTAAAACCAAGGTATTTCCTCTAAATTCCATATAATTTTAATTAAATACAAAAATAAAACATCAAATTTATAAATAATGGGTTCCAATCATCATTTAACGACTAGGTGGTACAGCGTTTGAGTGCCGACCTTTCATGTGAAAGGCTCGGGTTCGAATCCTAATGAAAGTGAAAAAAATTTTTCTAATTTTCAACTCGACTCAGCTACCATTCGCTATTGGGTTCAAATTAATGGCTTAATTAATAATCAATAATTATATATCTTTAATAAAAAATACATTAATATAGCAATATAAACAAATAATTTAATTGAATAATATAACTCACAGATATAGAATACCATGTAACTCAAATACAAATTTATTACAATATAAACAAAAATAGAATTGTATCTATTGAAAATCTAAGACGTTTTTACATGTTTTAGCGCCTAGTACTATCTCGTGGTTAAATTTTATGTGGAATTCATTAAGATCAATTCTAATAACATGAATATAGTATGACCCGCTGTTCCAACATGTACCTCTGGTATAGACAGGCTTATTAGCTTAACAGTTGAACAGTTAGCACTTAAATAAAAAATCAAAAAGTTAATAAATTTAGCTTTGTGTGTACCGTCTATAGGTAAGTCGGCTCGTCATACCGTTTGTCAGCAAGGTAAAAAGTTTGCTAAAGATCTAAATTCTTCCAAAGAATTCTAGAAAAAATTTGTGGGTTCACTACTGTCCTAGGTTAATTTGATCCATGTCGTGGGTTTAATATTTCACATTCGAATAGCTGCTATACCACTCTTTTGAACCTGGTTTGTATATCTTCATTCAAAAATAATGTTACTTCATATTGTGGATATTAAAAATGGAAAAGCCAATTAATATAACAAAACGATCACTTACAAAAAAAATTATTGGAAGAAATTATATATTCTTCCGTGTTTAATATAAAATTAACAAGTTTTCTAAAAAATAAATCTTAAAATGTCACGTTAAGTTCGTAAAGATACTTCTAATTAATAGATTTTCATTAATGTATATCTATATGTGATATAATTTTATTGTTCTATTTTATAATAGATAAAGTTTTAACAACTTTATTGTTCTAATATTAAATTAGATTGTTGCTTAAAATATATTTGTATAATAATATGTTATAGGAACAGGGTGTTTCTTAACTAAGTACACGTATAATCGAATAAAATAGAAAGTATTGAGAAATATATGTATTAGACCTTAAAACTTTTTCAAGTTACGTCAGCACTAGAAATTAGTGTAAGTATTCTGAGGAGAATGTTATAAAGGTAGATGTTAGTGTTCTGCTTTAAATTTTTAGTTTGGGAAACACATTATATATTGTAAATACACGATTATTTATTTCAAACTGAAAAACTTTCATTGAATGAATAGATTAATTCATTTCTTGAGAACGGCTGATCGTTCCTAGGTTATTGACCAAATTATAAGGTAGCGGTTGAGTAGTGTGAGTGATGAAATAATTTTGCGAATAACTTTCTTAGTCAACCAACTTTTTTTTCAACTTTATTGGATATTCGTTGCCGTATGAAAGGCTCTTGTACAAATATCTACATTATACTTAATTTTAGACCTATACAAGACGCTGTTTAGATTTTTATTTGATCGTTAATTGTATAGTAATAGTATAATCTTGACGAATTCCACATACAATTTAAACATGAGACAGTTTCGATCAGTATTAGGAAACACCCTGTATATAAATATGAATATAGAATTATAATAATCATGAAATAAAATATATACCGACTAAAATTACATTCCATTTAAATACTATATAAAAAAAAAGAAAACAACAACAAATATCCAAATTACGTCATCACTTGTTGAATAAACCACCGTCATTTCATAATAAAAAAAAACCTTTGATTATTAAGCTTTCAAAGGACTCATACTCTTCAAAAAAAGTTTTTATTTTATTTTTCTGCTATTTTTGTTAATTTCACTTTGTGTTCTTGTTTTTTTCTAGTTCAACTAAAAATAGAACCAATTTATTTATGTCGTAGATGTATTATTAATTGTATTAATTCTTTTCGTTTTTTTTTAAATTTATTTAATTTTATTATTGCTTCAATTTTTTATAAAGGAAACCTCAAGTCCATGTATTTTGAACGTGTGGCACGTGAAAACAAATTTTTCTTATTTGGCACATAAAAACTTGTGCATTTATTCGTTAAGTATAACTGTAAATAAAAATAAGAAGAGAAAAATATTTTTAGATATTCAAGGTACACAGTATAAGAAAATGCAAGGACAAGTGCAAAAAAATAATTTTAAATTAATACTTATACAATTTTCTTAATAAAATGATTGGTTTCTAAATGGTTACGAATAAGTTGGAAACAAGTTAAAGCAGTTATTTAAAAAGAAAAACTATTTCTTAACTTTTAAGTTTCGTAACTATTAGTTTTTGCAATAAACTCATGTGATTTTAAAAGAAAATCATTGCTATCCAATAGGTTTTTTATATAATAATACACCTATAAAGGTCCACAGTGTAAGGAATCAATATACACTTATTTGCATAACCAATTGATTTGTTGATATATGTTAATAAATGGAATTCTAAAACTTAGGTTATGTTTGATTATTTAAATTGAAATCAACTTCGCTTTTTAATATTTTGTTAATCAAATATAAAATTATTATAATATAAAACATATAGAATTGTATCTATTGAAAATCTAAGACACTATTACATGTAATATAGCCTAGTATACTATCTCATGTTTAAATTGTACGTGGAATTTATTAAGATCATTTCTAATAATAAGAATATAATATGTCTCACATTTTCCAAAATATACTCAGAGTATAGACAGGCTTATTAGCCTAACTGTTAAACAGTTAGAGCTTAATAAAAAATCAAATGATGGAGAAATCTTATAGTCGCTTGTTTTGTATTTCATTTTACAATTTTTAAAAACTGTATATAATCTTCATTAAGAATAAAATTTTCAATATTGAATATGTTAACTAAAATAAATCATCGATGTGACTTTAAGAAAATCGCTTTACGCCAGCAACACTTTGTGATTGATCATCTTGCAACGCTTTAAGTCATGCTCATGCAACATTTCAAGTAAATGTTTTTATATAAACGTCAAAGTGATGTTAAGAGTCTCTACGAGTATTCAATAATCAAATTTAATTATATTGGTGTTTCATGCTATTTATAAATACTGTTATAAAACGGATATTCTAATTAATTGAAAATTATTTATAAAATAATATATAAATAAAATATTTTTAATACAAAATTTCTAAAATAAATTTTAATATTATGGTTTTTAAGTGTTATTATTATTATTTGATGGCACTTCCTTTTCAATATGTCTTCTATTACTGCTATTGTCCAATTAAAATAATTACAACAAAAAAAAAGTAAACTCGTAGATATATCTACAATAGAATAACAGTAAAATTCAATTGTACGACGTATGAGAAAAACAAAAATAAGTATAATGGTTTTTTTTTTTTTTTGAAAATTGGGCTCATGTTTTTAAACTAGACCAAACAAGTATAGGTTATAGAAAAATATTTGTTACATATAACGGAGACAAATGGATTTTTTTAGCAAATAATAAAATGTGAAAAAAAGTATAATAAAAATTTACTTTTACAAAAAGTTTTAATATTCATGCCACATTATATGTAAAATCAAAATTTAATAATTAGTTAGAGGTTAGTTTTAAGTACTTAGTTGTAATAAGTCTATAAAGATTTTTAAATAGGCTTTTTAGCCATTTTTTGAGAGAAAGACTAATTAAATTGTATAATAATAAATATTAATGCTTTTTTCTTAATTTTAAGTCGAAGTTCAAATGCTCCAATTATTATATGATTTTCTAATTTTTTAAATATTGTATTTTTGTTTACAGAGAGTGTTTTTTTAATGTGTAATAAAAACTAATAATAATAATAATAATAATATACTACATTTAGTATATCTATTTCCCCTATAAATTTACTCTTTGAAAATTTCAAAATGCATATTACTTAGTAAAATCTCACTTAACAAATTTGTAATTCGCAAATGTCATTCAAATGTCAAAAAAAAAAATCGAAAATATTTCAGTGCTTACAATTTGTCATCCAGGGGTGTGCATCAGAGTTTTGATAATTAGTTAATCTCAAATTTTGGGAATCTTTTCAGAAAAAAAACTGTTGACATAATCTCTTAATTAAATATATGAAAACTTATGGAAGGATTATACATTTTTCCAAAATATATGTAGTGTATATAAATCAATTTTGCCATACAATTATTTTGAAAATGACATTTTGACATTAAAAATGTTTTCAAATTGATATTTGAATTCAAAATGATCTATATAACAAACAATTTATAACTCATAGATATCTATTGACTTAACCATTCATTTATATCAAAATATTCCAAAATAAATCAAAACATTTTTTATTATAGTTTTAAAAATCAATTATTAAATTATTGCAATATATAAACAATTGGCTTGAATCGATTGCAATTTTAAACATATTTACGCATAAAGTGTAAATATAGGTATATTTATATTCTCCGTATATCGATACTCTTCTAAATTACCTTCCATTTTGTGCCAACATTTAATTCAACTTTGAATTTGATTTAAATGATTAGAGTGGGTTTTGAACGGTAGCTTCCACATCAATACCTCAGTATTTAAATAATAAAACAAGAAATCTAAACAAATATTAAATTCGGAAATAAAAATTGTTTAGGCGAAAGGTATTCAAATAAAATAATCATTTGTTTTTGACACATAAATGTATGCATGCATATACAAGAATAAAACAATTGAAGATATATGTACACGATTCAATTGAAATTTTTTTGAATAAAAATAGAAAAGGATTACAATGTATGGTATAGATTATAAAAATAGGTTATATTTATAATTTAAATCTATATTCTATATATAAATTTATATACATATATATATATATATATTTAAAATTTTATTTTAGTCATAATTGAATGTTAAATCAAATTAAATTTACTATTAAGTGGTTATTAAATTGATTAAAATATATAGATGAATATTGTAAAGTACTTTAATAATATTCTATTTTTAAAAATTCAAGTGGAATTTTCTAGATCTTTAATTAAATTTCAATAGGGTTATTTTTATATTTTGTATTCTATTTATTTTATTTGATATGAAAACAATTAAAAAAAAAATAGAAATATGACACCATAAATTTGATAAATAATCAATCATTTTATTTTTCATTTTATAATACTGTTTAAGACCCCCTCCCCCCAATATATACCCACATAATATCTGTGAAAGTATTGATTTTATTTTGAAAAATTTTTGAACTTTAGATACGAGTACAAGTTTAACATTTGAAATAAATTTTAATTAAGTTTTTCATTTTGCGAGAACCTTTTTTATAAATTTACTTATTACATGTGACATTTAAATAAATTGCAATTTATATACAGATAAGAACTAAAAACTATAATGTTTTAATGCATTTTAATAAATGAATTTATTTGTAATTAAAAAGTAATCGTTTTTAAAAACTAAAAGTTTAAATGTTACAGGAAATGTATTAGAGATACAATTACTAAGAAATGCTTTTGACTTTTAATTTGTAGGTATACGCCGGCAGCAGAATTGAATCTTTCCTATATATTGAAATTTTTCTTATGAAGGTAGATTGAAAACTTCAAAAATAACCTTGAGTATCTACCTGTTGGTTTTTCTGGGTATTATCAAACTTTGATCAAACTGTAACCAATGTTCATATTATATTATAAAAGTTTGGAAAATTGGTTGTTGAAATTATGGTACACTTTAAATAATAAATAAATTAGGAAATTTGAGGAAATATTACAAGAATAGATGCTAGATTTTCTTTCAGCTTTGTTATAACTACAAGGACCACATGAGTTGATTCATTCCTTGTTTAACTTTGGAAAGCTTAGAGTAGAGGAACTTTATTTCTTTACAATAGATATTTCTCCCTACTAGATATTTTATAAAATAAGTGAAGCAATTCTAAGTTGAGTTAACTTTGTGATGGCTTTTGATGTATTATGTAATTATTGTGTTGTTGTACAGAGTGTTTCCGACTCGATGTTCATTCTTGAAATGGGTAATGGGAAATGATGAGAAGAACAAAGACTTATTTGGAGGGTGGATAATTTTTACGGTTTCCGAGGTAAAGGTGTTCAAAGAAATTTCGTAAGCTTTTTTAAGAAAAAACACATATTCAACCCTGTACAACATAGAAGATTCATTTAAGTGTAATTTATCTCGAAAAAGAGAATAGATAAGAAAATGATGTAAGTAGTGAGTATTGAAGATGAGGAATAGGTGATTTTAAAAATGAAATAAATTGCTATATATATTAATAGTGTTTTTTTATTCAAAAATGACAGTTATTTAATAATAACAGTGAAAAATATCAATATATTTCGGATTTAAGACATTCTGTCTCTTCAAAAATTAGAGATAATGAAAATTGGGACATTAGATGTAGAAATTTGATACAAAGGATTCAACAATTTATCTCCATATTTAACTATACTAAATTAACTAGGTTTAATGATTTAATTTTTGGTTTAATTGCAAAATAAATGATACTCAGAATATTTGAGTCCGGTCTGTCATGCAAAGCTGAACTACCACTGTACTTTAAGATCTACGACTAAATATATTGCTGTACCGAACCGCCAAGTTGGAGCTGTGATGTTAGTGTTTAAAGTGTTTTTTTTTCTAAAATAAAAACAGATTGAACAGTTGAGTTCGAATTTTGTATATGTATTGTTTTTTGATAATTGATAACAGGCTTGGAAATTTAGTTGGGTTTCTAAGTCTGGGTTATAATAGCGTCTTTGAATATTTAGAAATACATGATTGACTTTGCACCTCCAGATGGTTGAAGGTTGAAATGAAGTATAAAATGGAATTTTAAGCAATTAAATTTATATTTGTAAATATAATCAACAATCAATAACGAATGAAAATTATTTAAAAAAAATTGAATTAATTTTAATAAGTGGGTTAATGAAAAAGTATCCGATAACTTTTTATAATTAATTGTTTTTTATTTAATTTTCTTTTTTTTTCAAACTATCACGAAAAACAAACCAAATCATGAACGAATGATTTTACAATAAGAGATTTTAATCTACTAAAACCAAATACCTATTCAAATTAAAGAATTTAAATTATTTAATAAAATCCTTTGAGCATTTAGGTATAATCCTTTCACAATAATCTATAGATTGTTTTGAATTAAAATTCTTAAGAAAATGTATTTAAACGATTAGAAATAAAATCAGAGTTCAACAACCCAAAAATATATAATATAAAATTTTATACAATTAAACATTTAATAATGAAAAACGTGTCATATTATAAAAATAAAATTATTCAACAAATAAAATTATTTTTATTTTTATTTTAAATAGATATTTTTAATGTACAAATTTTTTAAAAATAATTAAAATACCACGCAATTAAATCTTAAATAAATTGTAGTAATAACTATTTATTATTAATCTAAAAAGATCATAATTTGGCTACGTTTTAATTAATTGAAAAAAAAAATAATTTGCAAAAATGATTTTTAATTAAAATAATATTTTATTTAATTAAAAATTAAGCTGATTTCTAGTTTTTTGATTTTCTCATTTATTTAAAATATAATGTTTAATAAATTAATTTTTATATGTCTGCCTAAAAGCATGCAAATAATATTATGGTTTTAAATTTTTTTTTTAAGCTCATTTTAATTTACCTTTTCTTAATTGTAATAAAATACAGATTTTAGATATGCTCCGCCCATACACGAGTATGATGAGTGGGCGTTTCAAAAACAAGAAAGATATGCTGGAATGAACAAACAAATAACTAAAAATGTTATGGTTATTTTATAAAATTATTTTTAATTTTGAAAATTTTTTCTCTTAAAATAATAATTAGAAAATAAAAAATCTTAAATTTCAATTTAATATTTTTAAAAATATATTTTTTTATGTGTTTTTAATTTTAAAAATTAATATTTTAATTTTGTTGCAAAATGTGAAGGAGGAATGGATTAAATTACTTTAATAAAACACTAGAGTGTAGGAGACTTGGAGACATGATATTTATCAAAAAAAAATTTTTTTTGTTTTTAATAAAACAATAATTTTGAATTCGGTGATTACCTATCTATCTATAGATATAAAATGGGTTTGTTTGTTTGTAGTGTATGGATGCTCACAAAACTGCTGGGCCGATTATTAAAATTTGTATAGAAATGTTTTAGCGTAAGAAAATTGTTTCTGGACTAGGAAATTTAATGTAACGAACTGTCAAGTTGAGATGGTGGTGAAAGTATTTAAACTGTTTAAAATACAACAAATTGACCGATTGACTTCAAATTGCATATGCGTAAACCTCTTTGACAATTGAATTGACTTTATTAACAGACTTCGCATTTTTTTTAATTTTACTTTTAAAGCCAATACAGTCTAATTTTGCTAAATACAGCTTTGATCCAAAATCAAATGTCAAAAAAAGTTTTATCTAATTCCGTTAATCTATTACGACACAATTTACCAAGTCATTTACACCATGTGTCATTTTTGTTTGAATTTTTTTTTAATAACATCAACTTCAATTAATAACCCATTGGCGTTGATTAGACGTTCAGTGAATCAGTCAGTTTCAACTGAAAGTCCATACATTTTGTTGTTGCAAAAAAAAATCAGATAAGTTAAAATGGCTTTAATTTTTTTTTAGTTTTTTTCGATTTCATTTGTTTCAAATTTCTTTGCCATTGTTTTAAACACCAACAATGTCAAAACAAAATTCTATATTTTTTATCTGTTAAAACGAGTAAAAGTCTTATTTAATTTAAAGACGCTGATCAGAAGTTCAGTGAATCAGTAATTTTTAACTGATTGCCTATGTATAAAATGTTTTGTTTATATAGATTGCTTGATTTTTATTTGAAAAATTTAATGTTTCATTTTCACTTGTAGCTAACGAATGACATTTCTCAGTTTCTGCCATATTTAAAAAGTGACAGTTAAAACTGATAGTATAATCATTTCACATTTTTTCAGTACTGAAGTATTGACTGAAGAACTGAACGTCTACTCAGTGCCATTTAGAGGCGCAGTATTGCGCACACCGCTTACTAGCTAGTTTAAAATAAAAATATAATTCGTAATAAAAATTATATATAATAAAATAAAAATTTAAAAATGTTTTTTATTTTTTTTAATTTAAATTTGAAAATTTATTTGGAAAAATTCCATGGAAAATTTAATTAGCTGAAAAATGATAAAACTGGAAGCTACCTAAAAGTATGCAATAAATTAAAAAAAAAAAAAGTTTGAAATAATTTTATAATAAGTACTCGTGTTTATATTTTTTGAATTCTTTAAAGTAAATCTATAACTTCAAACAAAAAGTGTGTTAAACTTTTTTTGGGAAAATTATAACAGTATGTTATGTGTATGTTACTATACACAAAACTTACTCCAAAAAAACTTCTTGTAAAAATACAAAAATATTTTATATGATATATGAAAATTGTTTCAGTTCTGTTCTTAATTTGTTTTATTTTATATATATATATATATATATATATTTCTTGTTTTAGTACGAATACTTATTTTATTTCTCGTTTTTATATTATATATAATATTAATTTTTTTGTGTACTGTAGTGAGTGGATGGATGTAGGCGTAGCTTTGCCTGGGATAAGTCCTTTTCTGTTCTGAATATTTTATAAAAGTTATAGATATTTTTTTTTTTTGTTTTTTTGTTGTTGTTTTTTTTTTTTTATAAAATACTCTTTTGTTGTATCGTTTTGATACCTATTTTCCATGATAATAATAAATGATGATAATATTGATATTGATTGTAATAATGATAATAATGATGATAATAATGATTATGATGATTGTATTGACTCTAACTATGGGTAAAACAAGCAAAAAAAAAACACAAAAACAATAAAAAAAAATCAAAAAAAGTAAGATATAAAATAAAAACACAGTATATATATTGTATATATATATACATATATATAGATGGTATAAATACTTTTATCTTACCGATGATTATGGTAACCTTTTGCCATTTCGAATAAGAATGAAATCTACATTTTTTTTTGATTTGGAAGTATATATATATATATATATATATTCAAAACTTTTTCTAAAATTATTTTACTTGAGTTCCCACTTAAAAACAACAAAAAAAAAAAAGGTAAATGAAACTCTTCATTGTTTTTTTGGTTTTTTGTTTTTTTTTGAAATGTGTTTCAATTGTATATATGTATATGTGGTTTTGTAACTCTTGTTCCGGACCATACTATAAGAATTTTTACACCAAATTTTATGAATCTTTTTACCGATTCCAATTGTTAAATACAAAAAGTGATTACTGCAGTAACAATATATTGTACTTTAATAAACATCTTCAAATAAGTGTATTATAAAAAATAAACGTATATCATTATTCACATAAAAGTACATTGTACAGTATGGAGTTGGCATTGGATTTTATATTGTAATATTTTGATTTTTTTTTTTTTTTTTTTTTTTAAATTTGTAAGTAGCCAAATTTAGTTAAAATTCTGAAATGTTAAGTATCTTATCTGTATAGAACAAGTATCTGTAAAATAATAGATACAAAAAAAAATCTATTTTATTTGCCATCTTTCAAAAAACCCCGCGTGTAGGATTTAAATTTTTTCATTGCATATATACACAGTTATATGTTCTATATATGTATGTACTTTCATTGTATTTTCATTCCATTCAATTCAGAATGAGTGACACAATTGTGTGGTTGTTTTAAAAACTTAGTGTTATTTTTGGAAATTCTGTTTTTCATTCACAAAAAACAAAATGTGTGAGAAAATTGAAAATCTCATTTAAAACGAGGAAGATTATAGTTGCCCTTGTCAACTTTTAGATACCCGTGCGTGTATTAAATAAATAAGAATTTCATATATTTCAATTGAACTGTTTGACAGAAAATTCAAAATATTTGTTTTTTTATATTTAATTACAAAAAAAATTTATAAAAAAAAAAATGAATTAAAAAACAAGATGAATTTAAAAAAAAAATATGCTCTGAACGAGATTCGAACCCACACTTTTCAATTAAAAGGTCGACGTCCTAACCACTAAGCCATCGACTCTTTGTTCATCCCAATTTTTTTTTTAAATTATTGTAGTTGCTATGGTATCAATTGATTGTTTTGAATAACTGTTTTGAATTTTTTTAAAAATGTATTAAAAAAAAATAAATAATTTATAAATGAGAGTTTTAAGATGAATTTAAAAAAAAAAAAAATTTTGCTCCAGCCAGGAATCGAACCGAAACGTTTTTTAATTTTTTTTTTAAATAATTGTAGTTGCTATGGTTTCAATTGTTTGTTTTAATAACAGTTTTGAATTTTTTTATAAAAATATTAAAAAAAATTAATAATTTTTAATATAAATGAGAGTTTTCTGCCAAATTTTCTATAAAATAAAATTTTTCATACATAAATACATATATTTTATTAAAAAGAAAATAGATAACAAAAAATGAATTTAAAAAAAAAAAATTTTCCTTAGCCTGAATTCGAACCGAGACATTTTGACTACAAGTAACATGTCCTAACCACTACACCATGAATCGATTAATAATTTAACTACATTTTGTTTGTTTTTATATTTGGTTTCCATTTAGTTATGAATTTTGAAATTATTCATATAATTTCGAAAAATTTGTATGGTAGCTACCCGAAGCCTTTGTCCGATTTTAACCAAAAACAATAGGGAACCTACAAATTGTCTAAAAAATACTTTGTGAAAGTTTCAGAACTCTAGCTCTTATAGTTTTTCAGTTATCGTGCTGACGGACGAACACACATAGCTAGATCGATTCACTTTTCGATGCTGGTTCGATACGTACCCTTGACACTATATCTCGTATATTTCGATGCGTTACAAACGAAGGAGTAATTTTAATATACCCGATGTTCATATATGTATGCACGGGTATAAAGAAAAGAAAAGTGAGGTTAAAAAAATTGACAGAATAAAAAAAAAAAAATTAAAAAAACCTCGAAAGTAATTAAATATTCGAAAAGGAATTTTTTTTTTTTTTTAATTTGTCATTTCACTATTAAGTCAATATTTTTGAAATTTAATTCAACCAGAAGTATCTAACAAATTGAGTTAAAATAGAAAAATTTTGTATGTATATAGTGAATAAAAATCTCAATAAACATTAATATTAATCAATTTTATTTAGAAAATCGTATTTAAATTTTCATTTTGGAATTAATTTTTAATTAAACAAAAAAATAAGTAGGAAAAAAAAAATTTAATATACACGAAGGCGTTTTATCTTTTTGCTCTTAAAAATTCTTAAGATTATATACATTTTCCCTCAAATGTTCATTATTATAATATGTAATTATTTTTGACATTATATTATGGCTTTGAAAAGGGATCAACAAAAAACAAAAAAAAAAAAAAATATTGTGCAAAAGACCAAAAAAAAAAAAATGAAAATAGAAAATATTATGAAAATATAAATAAAAGTGGGAATAAATTATAAATGATTTATATTTCGTCTTACAGATTTTGAATGGAAAATTTTCAAAATTTCAATATTTTTGGACAAAAATTATTATAAATATTTCTTATAGATTTTGTATATAAGGTAATGTGTGTGCACTCCTAAACTTGATTCCCTAAACGCAGAAGCACGATTGGACTCACAATTAATATAGCAAAGATAAAGCCCCTAAGACTAGTTGTTAACAATTCTAACTCGCTTATAATAAACAATATAAATAT
Source organism: Dolichopus griseipennis (assembly GCA_963082915.1). NCBI lineage: Eukaryota > Metazoa > Arthropoda > Insecta > Diptera > Dolichopodidae > Dolichopus > Dolichopus griseipennis. The sequence continues at coordinate 18,136 of CAUJBZ010000088.1, forward strand.
TTAATGACCTTGGCACAAGGAGATGAAGAAGATATTGGAGAGTTAATGAGCTGAAGAAGATATTGGGAGCCGTATAAAATTAGAAAGAATGACGTTCAGCAGACTTTGGGGAATCTGAAGATCACCTCAATTATCCAGTGGCACGAAAATTAGAATAAATGAAGCATGCGTAAAATCAATTCTTCTCTACGACTGTGAAACATGCCTCACTCAACAACCAACAAGCTACAGGCATATAAAAATAAATGACACCTAAAAATATATAATACAAGATGGCTGAGAAGGATAGCGAATGAGGAACTATTATATAAGCATCTCAAGACAAGAAACCATTCTCTGTCAAATAAGAGGTGAGAAATGGGGATGAATGGGCCATATACTTCGGAAATTGACAAAAAACAAGCAACTGATCTTCTCCAAGTTAATTCTACCCACAACTCTTTTTCCCTGCGGATTCCAATCAAGCGTCTTGAAAACAGCTGGGGAAAACTGGTGTGGGTAAACCAAAAATAGCTTGAAGAGATCAGTTCCATAAACATGGGCAGAAATTAAGCAACTGGCTTACAAAGAGTGCGATATACGACCTCAAGGGAGTGACACAGGAAAAAAAACTGTCTAAACTAACGCCTCGAATTTCTCGGATTTTTATCCAACTATAATATCAAATCCAAGTTTAGAAAATTGCACTCTCTTATTCCGATTCCCTGTCTTAAAAACCAAACGGTACATTTATATTGAAGGTTTAGTTTTAAAAATGGGAAGGTATTCGTTGGTACATTACTTACACATACTACATTTATAATTTCACATCGCATGTTGCACACCCTTATTAATATTTCCTATCTTTAAGACCAAACCGTACAATTGCATTGACGGTCTAATTCTAAAATTTAGTTTTTAAAATCGAAAATTTTTTGTTTGTTAAAGTTTAACTATAACCAGATGAACTTTGTTCAGTTACCATGGGTGGATTATGATGTTTTCCACCCACGCTGCAATAAGTATCTTTTAGATTTTAAAAATTAAAATTAAAAATTGTATAGATGCTTTCTTTTTTTTTCAATTAGAAGGAATTAAATTGCTTTAACAATTTTCTATTTGTTTTGTAATTTTTTAAAACATATTTAATCTTTTATAAAATAGTTAATGAATGAAACTTTTACAAACTGTATTTATTGTATAGTATGTAGGTTTAATGAAATAATAAAACTATTGTTAATTATTATATCATTCTTAACCTGTTTTGAACTCTTACAACCAGGGTAAAACAAGGAATTTATAAAATAGAAACGTAGGATTATGTATTATAAAATTTGTATAAATTAAAGTGACTCTTTATTAATTTTAGGAAAACCTTTTATAACTAAGAAAAACTGTATTAAAAATTTGAAGAGTATTCAAGTTACAGGTGTTTTACCAAATTTCCTGTTTTGACCCCTTACTGCTCCTTAACGGTAAGTAAGAAGTCAGGTGTCTGGAGCACTCTAAATTAAAATACATATTTTAATAATATATTAAGGAAAGGTAAGTAATTGAAATCTAATTTGATGTTTTAAATTATTTATGTATTGTTATATTAATGCATTTTTTACTAAAGATATATAATTATTAATTGTTGACTGTAATTATGTGATTATAATTATTCGATGGAATATGACATACATATCCCTGGGATATGTATATATTAAATTTAGTTTGAATTGGAAAAAAATTCTGCATATTATCTAGGGTACATTACGATATTAATTGAACTTCTTAATTTTTAATATAGTGTTTTGTTCTTGATAATTGTATTTCAATTTTTGAGTCATTTATTTAGATAATCACATATCGAATAATTATAATCACATAATTACAGTCAACAATTAATAATTATATATCTTTAGTAAAAAATGCATTAATATAACAATACATAAATAAATACAAAATATAAAAAAGTTATTTAATTGAATAATATAACTCCTATCCGGGATAGAATACCATATAATTCAAATATAAAATATTATAATATAAACAAAAATAGAATTATATCTATTTAAAATCTAAAACGTTTCTACATGTTATAAGGCCTAGTACTACCATGTGCATCATGTTTAAATGGTATGTGAAATTCGTTTAGATCAATTCTAATAACACGAATATAATATGACCCGCTGTTCCAACATGTACCTATTATATAAACAGGCTTATTAGCCTAGTATTTGAACAATTATCGCCTAAAAAAACAAAATTTACACATAATTATACACTAAGAATATAAATTCATACTTATTAAATGTTTCTTTTTTACATACATTTAATGCAAGTTTCTGACTATTCAATTTAAAATAGATCTATAACCTTAAACCTTTTTTGTTATAGGTTTATCTATAAAATGAGAAATGACAGTTCTGTCAAAATAAAATGAAAGTGGTTTGAAAATAATTTTTACATAAGCTTAGAAAAATTGCAGGGCTGCCAACTCTTATTTAATTTCGATTATAGTAAAAAAATTTCATAACCATATTACAAATTTTTACATTATAGGTAATATTTAATTTCCAAAATTTTTTATTAAAATTAAGAAATAAAAAAAAAAAAATGCCACTTGTCAAAATGAAATGTCAAAATTTGTTTAAACGGGCGTGCATTCTTTATAGTTAATTTTCATTAGTCAGATTATGGTATAATGTTATAGAAAATTAATATAATTAACATTATAAAGATGTTACTGATACATTAATTTCCTTATTAGATAAAGAAATAGAGATGACAAGAGTTTGAATAAGATTATAATTGATATGTATAAGAAAAAGGAAAAGTAACTGCAGGTGTTATTCTCATAAAATAATAATTTTCATCCTTAGTTAAATAATATATATATATATATATATATATATATATATAAATCTATTTATAATATAATAATATCTTTACCTTAGGAGTTAATTTAAGAAATTATTCAATTTTTTGTTTTTTAGCTTATCTTATAGATAAAAACTAATATAAAAAATTAATTCTATAGAATGGCCGTTTATTGTTTTATATTTTTGTTTTTTTTTCTCTTTTATCAATTTACTAAGTTTGTTATCTTAACTCTTACTACCTTTTAAAACATATTTTGTTTATTCTTGTTTTCTATAATATTTAATATTTATATATATAATATATATACTATATATATATATATATAAATATATATATATTTATAACACATATGTTGAGTGTGAGATGTACGCAAAAAACTAAAAAATTTTTTGCCTATATTGCCTTGTCTAAAAATAATTGCCTATAACATGAGGCAATAAAAAAAAAATAAGAAAAGAGTAAAAAAAAAGAAAAGAAATAAAAAATAAAAAAAAAATAAAGTTAATTCTAAACAAACAAAAAAAAAAAAAACAAAAAATAATAATAAAAAATCCTCAAAAAATTGTCTGGGTGGTTCTAAAAATAGAATTAGAAACACAAACTTTTCTAAAGCGCAGAAAAAAATAAACTTTTTCAGTTTTTTTTTTCATTTTTTTTATATTTTTTCTTTCCCTTTCTTTTAGTTCTTTCCTTTTCTTTATATATTTTTTTTTTTAACATCTTTTTATATCTTTTCTTTTACAATATTTAAGTAGTATATCCTATATTTAAAGTTTACTACATATTATAACTATATTACACATTTATCTTTACTTTAATATATTTATAAAGAATATTGAACAACAAACAAACAAATTCGTGTATTTTTTTTTTTTTTTTTTTTTTTTCTTTCAGATCCGACATTAATTTACTGAAAGACGACTACTATAATACCGTATATGTAAAGTATAGACAATCAAAAAAAATGAAAAAAAGAAAACAAAAATAGAAAAAAACCATAAAAAGAAAACAGAAGTTAATGCAAAATAGTATTCAGCATAGCAACAAATACAATATTTCAAAAATAGATAGAGAATATACAAGAAGACGTATAAATGGATAAAAGCTATCTAACAAACGAAATATAAAACACGAACAAACATCTATAATATCAAAAAAAAAGTGAAGAACATTGAATTGAACTGAACTGAACCGAACCCAACTTAATAAGAAAAAAAAAAAAAAAAACAGAAGTAGAAATAGAAAAAAAAAAAACAAAAAAATTGATTTAATTCAACAAGCTTCCTTAACAATCCCCTCAAACAAAATCTTATTTAACTCATACACGTTTAAGGGGAAGAACCGTTATTTTTGTTTTTACTTCTTAGTAAAAAAGAATGAACAAAAAGACTATAGAGAACACGAGAAAAAAACAGAACATAAGTCCAATTGTTGGGATTAATGGTGTAAAGAAATTTTAGATAGAAACAAAAACTATATAATATGTACAACAACAGCAACAACAACGGCAACAACAACAATATTGGAAAAAAATAACACTTTAAGTAGAAGAAAAATAAAAATAGAAAATAAACTATATTTATATTATATTGGTATACCTTCTTCCCAAAACCAATTTCTGAATCTTTTTATTTCTTGTTTTATAACTTTGATAAATAAAACCCTGAAATTCAAAATTTATTAAATTACGTCAGAGCAATATAAACATAAAAAAAGAAACGCAAAAAAGGAGGCTCGTTTCTATTCAATATTGGGTGAAAAAAAGAAAAACAAACAAATAAGTTAGTCTGGTAAGCTTTAAGATACTTTACTTTATTTACTAGTTATTTAGAATAGAAAATTTGATATTATGATTTATCAATTTATAACTTAACTTATAACAGACTTATAACAGATTGGAATTTTATAGTAATATAAGAAAGATATAAGATATGTAAGTTGGAAGCTTTTAATGGTAGTTGCGAATGAACAGTTAGGAGTTTATACGAATTTATAATGATCATTCAAGGAGTGGTCATTAATGCACTGGTGATTTACTCTGTAAAGTTTAAAATTGATTTAAACATACAGGTATAAAGTCTGCAATCCTGCTCTTCTCAGAATAATAGGTCTTTCAAATATTCCAGAACCTGGGCAAGAAATGAGAGAAGTAGTAGAAGTAGAGAAAGCTCCCATTCGGGAAATGCAAAATGGTTACAGTGTCGGAGTTTAGAAATATGAATAGTCAGTTCTCTATTTGTTCTATCAACTGCCAAAATCTAATCGAGGTAATTCTCAACTTAAAGGAAGTAGGGGTTATAAACTGTCTACACCGTAATAGAATCTCTACCGTATAAAATTTACAATTAAGAAAGAAGAAAATAGACAAATATCTTCCCTGGACATTTTGATTAAACGGAATTCTTAAATTTGGACAATGATAATTACCGTAAACCGACTAACACAAAATGGGTAATCCCTTATGATTCAAATCATATTTATGAATGCGTATAATATTATTACATTATATTAAAGAAATTCGGGACTCAAAATGAATATAAGACTTCAATTATAGAGAGGTGGATTGAAGAGAAAATAAAACAGAAATATTCAAAATATTTTACAAACCTATTAACAAGCGTCACCCCTCGCCATGAGTGCCAATTGAATTCGACGGTAAATTAAGTTATAAACTAAGTTATAAATTAAAAAAATTTAATATTAATTTAGTGTTAAGTAATAGAATTAACCAATTACGTTACAGGCTTTGTTCTACAAAAGATTCGATTAATAAATTACAAGATCCGGTAGCTTTATAGAGCTTCTTGCACCGATTGCAATAATTTTTATATTAACCAAACAAAAGGATTTTTAAACATTCGGGTTAAGGAACACATTAAAAGGGAAACCAAAGCTGCAACATTGGGTTTCAATAGTGCTTATAATTTTCAATCAAAATTGCGGATATCTGATTAAAAAGAGTCATAAAATAACTATCGTTGAAGTCTTAAAATGTATTGTAGAAACAAATTAGACGTAGCTGAGATTTTATGGAAAATTTCTTTTGATTAAAGCTGTCATCAAAATATCTCATAGTTCAAAATTTCCCCCTAATGAATGCATTTAAGACTGTTTTTTCATTTTTATACAATAGTTACTATGGTTACTTATATCAAAGCACTTTATGAAATCAATTATTTTCAATCTCATGCTCTTTCTCTTTACAAAAGTTTTTTAATATAGTTCTTATCTTAGATTTTTTGATCATTAAGATTTTTATTGTAATTGATTCCGCAATAATTTTCCAGTTCTGTTTTATTTTATTTTGATTTAGTTTTTCAAAGTAGAATTATTTTAAAGAGGAAATTTTAAAATCTTACTTTAATAAAAAAATTTTATTAAAGCAATTAATAACGATGAAACCAAAAATGATATTAAAAGTTATAACATTTTATTGACTAGCTGTAAAAACCATTAAAATTTTTTATTACTCTACAAATGTAATTACATTTCGAACATAAAACTTTGATTATCTGATTAGACGCAAAAGCTAGGAAAGATTACCTTATTAGAAAATATTAAGTATTAGTATTAACAATTTTATAATCAATCAGATCATAATTTTTATAGATAAGTTTGAGATTTGTGACCATTAAACAATTAATTGATATCATAATTGAAGACAAATTAATGTTTTAAAAAACTATTGAACCTAGACAATGTAGGAGTTTGAGGAATAATATCATGTTGTGAAGTATGATATCATTATAGAATGAAGTGAAAGGAAATATTGGGAATATACTGGTAATACAGGGTGAATGACCAATAAAAGAGAATCAAAAAAGAATTACGGAAGCTTATTATAAATTCAAGAGGTAGGAAGAAATGAAAATAAGGGTTCTGTCATAGACAGAAGAATAATGGCATATAAAAAGTTCAAAGAACAAGTCAATGAAATCTCTTAATTGAAATAAAAGGAAACAGACATTTGAAATCTTAGTAAATTATTTATAGCTTTTTTATAATAGGAAAAGATTTAAAAAAAAAAAATTGAAATTGTAAACGCGTTTAGGTGTAGGTTAACTTTAATTGTTCTTTTGGAAACAGAACCAACCAATTGAGTACTAGTACTAAAGAAGTCTGCATGTCGTTGGCGATGCACAGGTATTTGTAAAAATAAAGAATTTTAGTGAAATTAAAAGGAAACTACTCGTTTTTTAGTTCTTCAGAACCAACCAGAAATGTAAATTGAAGCAATTATTTCAAATGCCTACTATGTGGGCATTAATAGGAATAGGTTAAAATTAATATTAATAGATTTGTGGTTTTAAAAGCATATTAACTAACTCAAATTGACATATAATGTTTGGGATTTATAGTTTTTTAATGTAAACATTTAAATTAAAAAATATCTTGAAAACCATCCAGATGTTTTTATAAGAGCAGCATAGGGAATTCGGATATCATATCCACGCAAAACTAATTCTATTTTAAGGTGAAAGTTGCTATCTCTGTTATATCTGGCCATTTTTAAGAGCATAATTTTGAACAAATTGCATATATATATTTATTCTGTCCGTCGGCTTATCCTTTCGAATGCTAAACAAAACTTTTACCACGTTTAAATCAAATGTAATGGCATAAGGATAATATTTTTGGACCGAATACCTTCCACATAATTTGAAGACATTTGTCGACGGCAACTTGGGATCTGTGTTTAAGGCATTCGTTTATTATCCTAGTTATCGTTTTTTAACCCAGATTTCAGAATCATACATAGGAACATTGATTTTAGACAGAAGTCAAATTTAATGACTTTTGCTGTTATTACAATTGGAGTTGGTAACTAAATTCTACATGGGCTGTCCACAGCTATTCTTATTAAATTTGACCTAATGGTTATATCATCGATTATATTCGTACTTTTGTTATAATCCTTCCCTGATAAATAAAACATCTTCACGTCTTCTATTGATAAGTATTCAATTATGATGCTTCTTGTACTGTGTTATCCTTACCTATTCCCACCCATTTTAAAATGCCAAATGTTCAAAATGCAAAGAGAAGGAGAAAAATAAATTAAAAAAATTAAATATTTTTAATTATACCAACAAGCAATAATCATCCATACAAACTTTTTAATTATAATAATTAAAACACTTCATCCATAAAATTAACAGCATTTTATTTTTAGAAAAATTAAGTCTGCATGACCAAAAAAATAATAATGGAAGCATATAGAATACATGTATTTTAACTAAACATAGTTAATAAACGAAAATCCGATTTACTTATTCACCTTTTAGTTGATATAGCAATACAAAAACAAACATCGAATTATAGAAGTGTTGATGTATTCTTATGCCTTGGAATTTTTTTTTAAAAGTGTTTTTGCTTTTATTTTCTTTTCCTTTAATACCTAAAAGCACGCCATACCATGCTATACTGAACCTATACCAATCTACTGTTTGCCATATGTTTTCTTATATATATATACATATTTTTTTTTTTTTTCTGTTAAGGATTTACTTAATCCTTCAAAATCGACAAGTCGTTTTGATATTGATTAACTTTTTGCAAAAATAAAAAATAAAAATGTTCTGATGTATGTTTAAAACAAGAGATGAAATAAAACCAAGGGTTTATAAAAGAGTACATTTCCAAAACTACACAAGGAAAACCTGTTAACAAGTGTCGAAATATGGTGTTAGAGATTCTATGTTAATAGGAAATTTGAAATTTTTAGGTCCTATAGTAGCCCTTAAATAAGAAAAAAAGACTCATAAAATTTTTTCAAAAGGATCCAACTTTCTTTCTCCCAAACAAAATATCAGGTTTTAAGAAGGAAACTGTGATTTGCATTAAATCTTTTCTTAGAATTTTATTATATAAATAAAAGAGTAATTAAAAATCCAGACACACTTCCATCAATTTTAACGCATTTTAACGAATATCCGATTAGAAGATATAAGGGGTGAAGAATTTGTAAAAAACGGTAAATTAAAGACCGTATGGCAATCATAAACATTTGTGTTATACATATTTTTAAAACTTATAAAAACCGCTATGGTTTTGTGTTACCAGATTGAAATTATTCTTTATAGAACTATTGATATGACCATTTATATATGTACTAGGGAAAAAGTCTGTCGTACTACAGGTGTAAGTGTAAAAATAAATTTTGTTATTCTGAATCAATAAGAATATAGTGAAAAAAATAAAGTTTAATGAATGTAATCGCATTTACAAAACAAAAATCTAAATAAAAACTGATCTGAATTAAACCCTGCAACCTGAAAATTTGAAACGAAACCTATCGTAATACTCGCTCTAACCATCCGACCAGTTGCTTATTTATATTTTACTTGCTAAGTGTTAATTTTGACAAAAAGGGCACGTGAATTTGCAGCAGTTTGTAGCCTTTTATTATATACTAGTAAAAAAGCCTGTCGGACGACAGATATAATTTTAATTTATCTTTTTATATATATTCTTTTTTCTCCTACTATTGCGCTACAGAATTAATAAAAGGAAATTCGTTAACTAAAAAACATTATGTTAACATTATAATAGTTTGTTTTAGTTCTGTAAGTGATAATAAAATAGAAGTATACAAACTGAAATGTAAAAAAATAGCTTTATACGTTTTTATTATAATTTTCTGTATCTACCTTTTAACAGATTTCTTATACGTTTTGATTTTGTTTTCTTTCTGTTCATAATTTACATTTTATCAGTTTCATTTTTTCTTTCACCTTTGTATATAAGTATTTGTAATTAGAAGTATGTTACATGTGTGAATAACACTTAACATAACATAGGGCACGCCAATCAGCAGCAGCAGTTTGTCTTTTATTATATTTAGATAGACTTTTTCAGACTTTTTGGGAAAAGCTGTAGAGCAAAAGTTAACAAAAAGTTTTGTAAACATAAGAACTGTCCGACAAAGTGAAACTCTATAGGTACATTTTTTTTAACACTTTTTGAAAATGTTCTAAAAAGAACAATGAAAAGAATTTGTGAGAAAAATAAAAGGCAATAAGAAATAAACTTGAAACTTAACTTGTTGATATTAATGTTTATGTTAACATACTGAAGTATTTAATTTTTTTTTTATTTTGTTTTTTGGGGTAGTTATTATTGTATTGTATTATTTGATTATCAATCAATTTGAATTTATTCCCTTTAGGTATTAGTTCCCTTAAGGTTTTTCTGTTTGGTGTTTTGTTTTTCTTTTTTTGTATTTTTTTTGCTTAATGTCAGTCTACCAATAATTCAGTTCGTGTATTATATGTCTATATATGTAGTTGTATGTAAATATTAAGAGATGGCTTAATATAAAAAAAAAAACTGTTAATGTATTATTATAGTGATTTTATTATTTTCGTATTTGTTTTTTTTTTTAAATAATAATACGAGTAAATAAATGGTGTTAGGTAAAAATTATTGTATTTTTTTGATAAGGTTATTGCTATGATTATTTTTTTTTGATTTTTTTTTTTTTTTAATTTCGATCATTAAAATAATTTGACAAATATATTATATTTAAATATTATTATCAGAATCAAATTTTGTAAATAGATACATGTATACAAGAATGTGGGTTAATGTGTTTGGTTCTAGATATCATCGAAAAATGACTTTTTTTGCAACCAGGGGTTTTGTTTTAAATTTATTGAAAACTTTAATCGATTTAATATCGTATTAAATGATAAACTGTCATCTTAAAGTCATTTGAACTGAAATATAGCAAATAATTTTGATAATAACTGACCGCTGCGCAACTGGTGACTGAACTGATAAGTCTATACAGATTTAATATACTAAAAAAGTCGCTAAATATTCATTTTGAATATCGTTAGTCAACTTAAAAAACTTTTCTAAATGGGATTATAAATGGTAGAATTTTGAGGAAACTGCTGTGTATATGGAATGGACTTTAGTAGAAATTTCGAATCTGAAAGTGTTAAAGAGTAACAAGTGAAAAATCACCAATTTTCGAAATTTAATTGACAAAGTTGATACTGTTTTGAGATATGTATATGATAAGTTAACTATATGATATGTGTATATATGATAAGTTAACTATATGATATATATGAACTATATATATGATAAATAAGGTTAAGGTATGAGTTGTTAATCATCTTCATCATATGCAACACAATTTTTCAAAGGAAATGAAATTACATTATTAGAAATGAAAGAAACTATTAGTACGAAATTGATATCTGATTCCGGGTTGGGGACTAAATCCACCAAAAACAAAATTTATAATGACTTTTGCCAAAAAAAAAATCTATAAGGGTTACAAGGGCCCTTATTATAAGCCAAAAACTTGGTTTTTCATGAACATTATGTATGGGCTAACTGACTGAATAAAAAAAATTATTGTCCTTTTCTACAATATTCATAATATGAAATTGCATTTATTTAAATTTTTATATTTATTTATATTTCGGAAAACGGCTTGAATTTATGGATTTTTTATTTTTGGATTTTGGTTTGAGGATTTAGTTGGGGAGAGTTATACAATTGGTTGAATAAACCTTATTATAACTCCAAATTGTTTCCAAATACTATTCAAATTAAATTTGCTGAAAATTTCCTTCTTCTATCAACTTAGCACTAATCTAATAATCAAATAATAATCCTTTTATAAAATTTTGTGACACCAAAATCTCATTTGACATCAAATTAATGAAGTTTAGATTAGTAAAAATACTGGGGGTGCAACAGTTCCATGGATATTAAGTCCAGAATTTGATATGGAATGCTTATAATTCAATTTGAAATGGAAATATGTCCATAGTGGAAAACTGTTGCACCCGACACTACCTGCTCAACAGAAATTATTATTTCTACATTATTATTACATTTGATAAATGGTTGGCAGAATAGGTCCTTTTTTTTTAGTAAAATTATATACTGAACTGAACAGATACTCTATTTTCTCATAAGATTATTTTTCCCTTTTAATATTTTAAATTCAAATTTAACGTTTCAATTTTTTTAAAAATATGAAAAACTTTCTTTTTGAAGGGTTTTAAAATTTTTTTAATAAATTCAGTATGTACATACATTTTTCTTATAATTTACCTTTCGAACCTATTAATATATGGAATGTTCTGAATATTTTTATTGAATACACAATCCATTCAAAAAAATTTCCTCAGATTTTTTATCCAAGTCACACACCACATTCAAATATTTGAAGAAATTTAAGTTATTATATACTTTTGTACTAAAAAATAGGTATTTAGTACTAGGTTCAAACTTGTATAAGTTCGATATAAATTATGAACATAATAATACCTCATAATACATAATTAATAAGGAAATAAGGAAATTTGTTCCCCTAAATTACCTAAACAAGGAATAATTTTAATAACATTTAATTTTTGAATTTAATAATTTAATTCGATTATGATTCATTTGAAAACGTTTATAAGGGTAATAAATTAAGTTTATGCTTAAACCCTTTATTAAATTAATTATTTTAATTATTGACGGTTATTACTTTCATTTAAATACTATAACTTTTCTTATCAATAAATTTTATTATTTATTAGGTTATGGTTGGAATTTTTTAACTAATTATTGCCAGGTAATATAGGCAATAAACATAATTATATTAGAATTATTATGTTAAAAGATAAGCTAGGGTTCATAGGATTTAGTATAGAAATAAGAAATTAAAGTTTAATTAAATTATTAATTTTATCAAGAAGTGTGTTATCATATTTTTATTATGTATTTTGGGTTTTATGTACTAAAAAATTAGTGTATGTATATAGTAAAGTCAGTATATACTTAAAATAAAATAATATATTTGTATGTATATTTGTATAAAAGGTAGGAGTAAAATTACAAAAGTAAATATTATTTTTATGTAAAATTTTAAGACTGCGATACGATAACGATTATTATAATAAATCATATTGAAAAAAAAATTTAATATTAAAGATATAAAATCATCACAAAATGAAATTTAGGAATTAATTTGATCAATCTTTTAAACCCTTGATTAGCATTTCCAGTTATTTATTTATTAATTTGCCAAATTGTTGTTAGTAGCTTATTAATTTATAAATCTCAATATACAGTTACTAAATTAAAATAAAAATTACTTTTCAGTGATATTCGTTGTTCGTAGTGCGAGGATCGAACCCGCAATTCCTCGGTTGATCCGCAAGTTACATAACGCCTACGTTTATTCAAGCCTTTGAGACCCCTATTATCAGCTCCCAAAACCATAATTTGTTTTTTGGATTCAATTATTAACTTATAAGTAATATAGTTTATTTTATTTTCATTGCATATTATATATATATATATATATATTTGGGCACAGGGAGGAGGTTCTTCTAGTACCTTTCGCCTCAAAAGGTGTAAATAGAGCGTCCCTTGCTATGCTTGTTTGCGTCTTTCTAAGTTTGTGCCCTATCTACCTGCACTTTTTCCTTTTGATCTTTTACCCGATCGGTTCTACTTTGGCAAGTTTCCATAGCTCATTATTGCTTATTGTGTTGGGCCAGTATACTCTGCATATGATTCTTAGACATTTGTTAATGGTGTTAGTTTCTGTGTGATGTTGTTCGTAATTAACTAAGTTTCACTTCTATATGTTAAGGTGGTCTTTACACAGGATCTGAATATTCTCAATTTTGTACCCCTAGACATTTGAGTATTTTTCCATATAGGTCTTCTTGATTCTGCTTTCAATGTCGCCATTTATTTTGTCGCTGTTATTTATAATGTAGCTTAGATAGTGGAAGTTATGTACATATTTGAGTGGTGTGTTGTTTATAACCGGATAGCTTTTGTCTTCTCGATATTTATTTCAAGACCCACACTTCGAGCCAATTTTACTAGCTGGTCTATTTTAGCTTGCGTGTTATTTAATGTGTGTGATAGCAGACAGATGTCATCGGCATAATCTAGATCTTCTAATTGTCTGAAGAATTCATGTTATTCCAGTTCTTTTGAGAATGATCTCTTTTGATGTTATTTGGTACTACTGGTAACAGTAGACAACCCTGTGTTACTCCTATGTTGGTGATGAATGATTCGCTGCTTTACCATTGTGTTCTACTCAGAGTTATGTCCTTTAATACATATTTTGTATTACTTGTATTAATTTATCGGGTACATTTCGATTTCTTAGTGTTTTCTTTATATGGTATAGACATTTCATATTTTAAATTTTCTTCGTTAATATTACTCGGTCTACATTCTATTGCTTTATATTAGCCTGTCCATTTATTAGCCTATCCATTATAGTGATATAAATAGAGGGACATGACCTTTTTTTTTATTTTTAAATAAACTTTTATTTTGTTATAATAGAGGGACATGAACAAAATTGATTATTTGTTACTAATATTTGGTCATTGCATACTTTCCGGCGCATTAAAGGTAAATGCTAAATTAAAAGTTTGTTATTTATAAGTTTGTTAGTTTATTAATTAAAAACTGACCGTAATATAATAAAACAATTCGCAGTATATGATTGATTTAAAATAAAAATTAATTTTATTAAAATCATAACAAGTAAGATCGTGTTTAATTTATGTCACTAATGTTTTATAAATTTTTTTTTTTGCTATTATTTTGTTATTATTTTCTCTGTTTTTATCTCTTTTTATTTATCAAGCATGAAAAATATTCAGCAACAGCTTTTTACTTCTCTCAAATATCTACATATTTTCTCTCTCTCTCTCTTTAACACCATATATTGAGTTTGCGTCAAAAAGGATACTGTTACGAAAAAGTTATGACTGAATTTTACATTGAAAAAATAAAATATAATCCTATAGCGTATATTATTAGGTTACAAAATTATGTTATAAAAAAAAATAAATAAAAACAAAAAATATATATATATATATAATATAAAATCCTTTAACATGCATTTTCATTTATACATACAAACAAACATCATGTAATAATTATATATTTATTCTTCACTTCTGTATATGAACACTTTTACGTAAGTTCATGAATTTTCTTTTTTTTTTTGATTTTTTTCTTGTTTTTGTTGTTTTTTATGTTTTATTCAATAGGATTTTTGATATTTTCTTTTTTTTTTTTATAAGTGGCGGCACTTTTCAAGTATACACATTATTTGTATATTTTTAATGGAGATTGGTTAAAAAAAATCCCAATCATTTTATGATCAAATTTTTTTTTAATTGAAGGACAATATAGTTGATAAATATCAAGAAAGTACTGATTAAATTTTAGTTAAAACTGTTATTTGGATATGAAAAAAGAATGATGACATCAGAATTTATAATTTAGTATTAATAGATAATAAATAAACTCCACAATTTAATTATAAATTTTGATGATTAAATGTAATTAATTAAAATAATATGCACCGATTTAAGCAAACTTTTGTTTTTAGTAACAAGTTTTTTTCTAATTATTTTTAGTTTGCAAAATTTTTGTATAACGTCGGTCCGAACTTTGGATACCAAGATACGAAGATTTCAGCGCCAAATTTCTGAAGTGAAAAAAAGGTTTTACCAAAAAATAAAAACTTGCTTAAAAAAAAGCTTGGAATCTATAATAAAACTTTTTTTTGAAAAATAAACTTGCACTTAAACTAAAAAATCTTTTTCTTAAAGAAAAGAAAGGTTGAACAATTAAAATTTTGAAAATAAAATTTTAGAAAATTTTTTTTTGAAGTTATCATTTTTATTTAAAATTGGATAGGACTAAAAACTCAAACTTAGTCGAAATAATCCGCCCAAGTGATCTATACATCTAAAAGCTCGTTTTTAAATTATAAGGCGAGGTTTAAAAAAATTAAAGATTTTTTTTTAGATATTTACGGTTATTTAAGTATATTTACATAAAATTTTTTAAAAATTTCGGATTTTTACAGGTGTTTACTTTTTTTTAAATATTGAATTGAATGAATAAAACTGAGCTTCAAATCAATTATCTTTTTCCAAGGAATTCCATTAAAAAAAAAGTCATTTTTCAGTTTGAACTCGCGTTTTTGTGTGAAAAAAGGTAGATTTAAGTTCAAGCTGAATTCTGTTCATTCAACTGGTTATTTTAAAAGGTATGATGGATTAACTGCATAGAACCTAATATCAGCTCAAATCCCACTCTTCCACAATAAAATTGTATACTTCAACTGGTAGTTTCTCTTTAAAAAAATAAAATGAGAAACAAGTTAAAGCTCAGTTTCAGGCATTCGACCAACTTTCTTGATTCAAAATTTTATTAAAACAATAGTATCGCATTCAACGTAAAATAACAATTGATATAAAATATGTTCATAATACCTCTTGAAATTTTTTAACTGTAGTCCTCAGACAAATCCTTTTCATCTGTATTTTACAGCAAAGATCATAATTCGGCAACTTCAAACTGTTAACTCCTAAACTTTACTTTTATTCCAAAATTTTAAAAATAAATTCTAATATTAAATTATTAGACCCATTGGATGGATTATGGCTCCTA
>CAUJBZ010000089.1:0-86052 GCA_963082915.1 Dolichopus griseipennis
AACTGGATTTTATTAATGATAGCGATGATTATTAGCTTGTAATTTGCTGTTTCGTTTTTTTTTTGATTTGTGCTTGATTTTTTTTTCTTTTGATAATCATTTCATTTTTTCAGTTGATTAATTTTTGATTATGTCTTAAGGTTAAAACCCAATGAACGCTTTACTTGCTTTGCTGGCTTATTTCTGCAGATGCAGAAAAGCAAGCAAATCAGCTATGAGCGTTTTTCCTTTTCTCATTAGATCAGTGCTCAGAGCAGATTTCGAACGGTCAGAGCAAACTATGCTTAGATTAAAATTTTATCTGAATTCTGACGCTCTGAGATAAAAAAGAAATGCTCAGAGTACAGAATGTCAATTTTTATCCAATTTATTTTCTAACGTCATTATTGTTTGATTGCATCAAAATTTATTTTATAAAATTGAAATTTAAATTTTAACTTTCTAATCTACGTTCTCCATTTTTAAATATGAAAAAAACAAATATCAAAATGCTTTGATACACGATATATTGTTTTTAACGGCGCTTTTATTATTTTATTCTTAATTTGACGTTTCTCTGTTTGACAACTCTGTGAAATGTGAGAGATTTTTACGAGCTTACAGATCGTAATCTGAGCGTTTTACGAATTTAAAATATCTACGTATTTTTTTTATAAATGTAAACAAAGCATCCCTTATGTACTAGATGCAAACAAATATTGAATTTCAAAAATGTATTTGTCAAAATATAATGTCAAAAGCGTAAAAAGCAAGCGAGTAATTGAACATTTTTCAATTCAATATTTTGCAGACATTACTCGCTTTGGTTGCTTTGTGTGTTGGGTTTAGCTACTAAACAATATTGTATTTTATTGCAGACGTCAAAGCGTAAGAAGCAAGCGAGGTATGCAAAGCGTTCATCGGGCTTTCACCTTAATACTTATCTTAAAATGAGTAAAAAAAAACGCTTTTTATTAAAGGGTGATTCGTATTTAAACAGTTTCAACTTTTTTTGCAATAAAGTACACAAAAAAAAAACGAAACGTAACAAAAACCAATCAATGTAAAAATCAAATGAGTTTAAAAAAAAATTCCAAAAAGTTTCACTGAATACTTTAAAATTTTTTATTAAAATTTAGGTTTCTCTTAAGAAATTTTAAAAAACAAAAAAAAAGTATTAGTAAAAGAAATTAGGTTAACCTAGGTCATAGGCGATTAGGTGATTATATATAAAAAGAAGCAAAATCGCAAAAACATAGAATGAAAAAAAGTTAATATAATGCTTAATTAAAAAAGAACTCTTTTTTTTTTAGTTTTTTTTAAATAAATTTCTCTTTAAGATGAAATCTAGAGTTTATTAACAAAAATTTTTTATTTTTTTACCACTCAATCATTAACTGGTATAATCATAAATCATTTACTTAAAAAAAAATTATATATAGTTTCATTTATTGCGCTAAATAAGTATCATATCATCTTTTAATTTTTAAAAATACAAAAAAATTTAATGCTTCAATTTTATTAATTTTCAATTTTATTTCCCAAATTGTTTGTTAGTTTCTTTTTTTCTTTTGTTTAAAATTATACCCTGGAGGCTTACAGCAAAATTAGCACATCATTTTTTAATGTTACACTCAAATGAAAGTCAATTTTTGATTACTACCTATATGATTACAACAGTAACGGTAGGTACTGTTACTGTTTAACACGTCATTTACGTATAAAAAAACAGTTAAATAGAAAATAAATGTATTTTAAACGTTTTATTTAAACACATGTTTTTGGCTTTTTTTTTTTAAAAAACCTTGTAATTAAATTAAAATTTAATAGTTTTTCATCTTGTAAAAATAAACTAATTTTTTAAGTGAGGTTATGTTTTAAAAAATGTTTATTTTTAAAACATAACCTCACTTATTTATGTGTTAACAGTTTACAGCAAAGTTTAAAGTAAGTACAAATGTATGACTAATGCTTAAAAAATATATGAATATAATATATATATATATATATATGCACATATATATACATAATATTCATAAAATGACTTAATAATTTAAGTTCAAAGTTCAAAAAATGGAAATATTGAGTGAAAATGAAAAATTAAAGGTTAATTTAAGTGTGTATTGGATAGCGGCGCTATTCAAATAGTTGAAAGATTGCAATAAAGTCATATTTGGAAAATTTATAATTGGAATTTTAGACTGGTAATTTAAAAAAAAAATAAATATCAATTTAATAATTTAAATAATCTATTCATTTCATTTAGAGATAATGTTGTTCAATTATGTAATAAAAATTTAAAATAAATATTAAATTATTATTAAAAAAAAAAGTTTTTTATTTTCCAATTTTGGTAACTTCTTATTTATTTTTTTTTAAATCTTTTGTTTTAAGCTACACCCTCAACTTTTATATTTTTTAATTTAAAAAAATAGTATATATGGTAATGGTAGTATTTAAAATATAAATGCATATACTTAACTAATATTTATATTATTATATGAAATATCTATTATTATATTATATACGAATATAAATGACTATTATACATATTTGCTTTTAAGATTTGTTTCATCAAATTATTTAAATATACCGACATTTTAAGATGTTGAAATTAATTATGAATAATTAATATAAATAGTCTTAAATGTTTTTGTTTGTAACCAGTTTTTATTTGAAATGAATACATTTTAGTTATAATTACTTTATGAATATTTGAGGCACAATTATTCTATGAATGTGGAGAACAATATAAATCTGATTGAATTGATCATTTAACTCAGTTTAAAATAGTTTTGAAAAAAATTATTATTATACGGTTTTCACGTGTAATTGCAAACGGGTCTTTTAATTTTTGAAAATTCCTTCACTAGAGGGAAATTAAAACATTTGACAGTAGGAGTTAACGGAAAATGTGGTTTGGTTTTTACTAATAAAATTTTTTTGTTAGTTTAAATAAATTTTACGACTTTAATTTTATTGTATAATATTTTTCTAGATCATTAAAAGTTTTTGACATATGTTGTAAAGATACATATACATAGTACATACATATTATGTAGTTTGACGGTTTAGAATACTATTGTTTCTATAAAAAATATATTTTGAAACCCAGGGTTAGCTTTAATCGCTTCTATATGTGTTTTAATTTTTGACAGTGACATTAGCAAAGTCATATTTTGAGTTAAAAAATGTAATTTTGAAGTTTAAAAAAAAAAAATTTCAATTCACAATAATGACAATGTGCTCGATACTCCGTTTCGTAGTTTAAATTTTTAAACTCATGAGTTATAACTCACAGATAAATTTCCAAAAATATCATTTATGTATTAGAATAAATCGAAAATTAAAACAAGAGGAGTTGTTAAGGCAATTCCAACACTACACTACTCCTGCCTACTAATGAGTCTAGTAGTGTAGGTCTAGTGCTCCTTACATATATATTAATGTCCAAAATATTAACATAAAATTCGAAATAACATAAAACTTCTTTACTATTTTTTATATTAAAAAAAAATTAAAAAAAAAAAAAACTCAAATAAATTCCACATGTTTTTTGTATTTTAATTTTCAAAATTGAATCTGTCAGTGAAACTGATTAGGAACAAACAAAATGTTCAATAGAGCATTATTCGGTTAGTAGAACATGACAAGGTTATAAATATTTAAATTTAACCTACTTATATATACAGTTGGTATATAAAAATATATAGTTATAACTAAAATAACAATAATAATAAGTATTATGATATTTTGATGAAATTCTAAATGTTAGTATTTATTAGAGATCTGCACAAATATATTCCTTTATTAAAATTATCGAATATATTCAAATACTATACTCTAATTCAATACATTCGTTCTCAAAGCTTTAAATATGGTATATACCCAAACTACAACTTAACTCATTTTAATCTATTCGTTTTATTTCAAATAACAAATTGAAAAGCTTTTTTTTTCATAAATACTTTGATGTCTTGAAAATCAAATTTCAATTCTTCCAAATCTTTTAAAATACACCAAGTATACCGAGTACTCTAAATATAATGACAAAGAAAAAGAAAAAAAGAAAACAAAAAGAAGATAAAAAAACAAACAACGCAGTGACAAAACAAACAAAGCTACATATTACTCATCGATATAATACATACTGGTTATACGTAGTACATATTAAAATTTATTTTATTATATTTGGTGTACTCGGTATATATAAACAAATACTATAAATATTTTTATTATATTTGGTGTACTCGGTATATAAATACAAGTATAATAAATATTTTATTTTCGTGTACACATAATAAATCAAATACATATTCATTCTATTCTACAATAATTTTGTATTTCATTTACTCTATTCTATAATCATTTGTAATGAATGCATTTGGTTTGAAAGCTTTCAAAACCGAATATGAAAAGTTTTACTTATTATAGAATGATTTGAAAGCGCTTTTGAATACAATTGTGCAGATGTCTAGTATTTATTAGAGCTTGAATTTATTTTATTTTTAATTAAAATAAAATATAAAAATAAAATATAAAAAATAAAAGAAAAATAAATAAAAAAAAAAAAAGTTTCTCAAAAATAGCAAGGTTAGAATAAAAATTTTACATTCAAAAAATAAATCAATTAAAATTTATGCAAATTTACAAAAATTTGATCTTTTATTTTAGCACCTGATATACATGGCATATTGGAAGACCATTTTTATTTACATATAAAATAAGAAAGATGATAATAAAAGAATGTGACATCAATTTATTACATAAAACCTTAAATGTATGCATATAGGCATTGTAATTCTGATTTACATCAAAATTGATTTATCGGTTCGTTAATCCATTTCGGTACAATGACTTTTTTCTAGCAATTTAAAATTTTCTGAAACAATTATCTCATTGTGGCACAAGCATTTCCTCGTGTCTTCAATTTTCATTAAAAAATGTTTGGCTTTTAAAATTTTGGAAATTTACTCAAACAACACGATTTTGTAATTTTGTTAACCCGTTCCGAGGTAGCGAGTAGTAGAAAATTTTTAATAATAGTAAAGTTATTGAAAAAGTAAAATTGTATAAAAGTAATGGGTTAAAATTGTTAAAATCACCTTTGTTCCCCGACACGAGTTAAACATTTGAAAAAAATTTGTGCTGCAAAGGGTGCAACACCCAATTTCTAATAGTTTATGATTATAAAATTCACCATTCTTAAAATTTATTTCTTTTTTAATTGAATCAATCTTTTTTAAACATTTCTAAAAATAGACACACAAAGGTTTAATTTAATTAAATATAAATCACGATATTAAAATAATTTGGGGTTCACATATTTTTATTTTGAAGTTTGAGATAATGATCAAAAATGATTTTATTCGAGAAGCTGATTGAAAAGTTATTGATTTTCATTAATCGTTATTTTTTTTTAATGAAATAATTTTCAAAAAATTATAAAAATTGTAAAAATAAAAATACAAAAATAATTGAAATAGTTCAACGTAAAAAGGTATGGTAAACAAAAACTATTGATTTTATTTTGAATACAGGGTGGCGCAAAACGACCGATATGGTTTGAATGTTTAATAACTTTCTAAATTTATTTTATATTTTTTATTTTTATTTCAGAATTTTGTGAAGAAAGCTTGTGGAATTGGAAATGGAACAGTTCACAACAGAACAACGATCAAAAATTACGAAAAGTTATGGAAAATCTAATTTTTCTACTTAAGCTAAAAATATTCCCCATTAATATACTGTATAACAAAAAAATAATAATAATAATTAACCATTAAATAAAAAAGTTATTAAACATGCAAACCATATCGGTCGTTTTGCGCCACCCTGTAGGTACATGTATACGTATATATTATGTATTCATCTACAAAATATTTATTATTTTGAATTCTATGATGTTTTGTCTCAATTTTCATTTGTTTGTTATTATTGTTGTTGTTTTTTGACAATGACCTTGTGTTTTTGGAGTTTTTTGTTTCAAGTTTAATAATAAAACATTTCATTTCAAAAGTTCCAAAAAAAGCGAAACACTATAAAATATACAACAATAACATAATCTTTCCATATATGTCAGATACAAACAGTAATTTTATTTCTTCTGATTTTTCTTTGATTACTTTTCTGTATTTTTGGGTGTAATATGAACACACTCTTAAAAAATTAATTAAACATGATTTGACAGCTTTAAACTCTGAAATATTTTGTTTTTACATATATTACTATTTGATGTTTGACAGACTTAAACATTTTTTTGTTAAATAATAAAACCACCTTTTTAAAGTTTTGTTTGATTTTTACCTATAAAAGTAAAAAAAAAAAAAGAAAATACAAAAATAAAAAAAAACAGAAAATAAAAAACAAAACAAAGACATAAAAATAAAGTGATAGAAATAGTAAAAAAAAAAAGAAAAATAAAAAAAAAAAAAAATTGAATCAAATTTAGATTTGCAATTCAAATTACCCCTAGTAATTGTCACTTGTAATTGATGTAAAACATGACTAGATTTTTATTTTAATTTTTTTTTTTTTTATTGACAATTAAAGTTTACCATATTATCACATATCACCATCATCATCATGATCATCATCATCATCATCATCACCCATCACAATCGTTAAATAAAACATAAAGTAACATTACCAATATACATAATTATTATTATATTGTCAACGACACCGTCACTATTTTCAAAACTATCGTCATTGTATCATAAAATACAACAAAATAATAATAATAATAATAATAATAATAGTAATTGTTCAGATATATGTATTTATGTACAATGTATGTTATGTAAATATATATATAAAATGCAGTGTGTGAAAAAAGTATGGATTCATTGAGTTTTTAAAAAAGAAATTTATTTTTATTATTTTTTTTACGAGGATCATGGAAAGCATCGAAAGCTACCCATTGAAACTGTACGTAGTTCCTTTGGGTTGTGTGTGACTTTAACACACAAAAACACCAAAACCACACCATTTAAAAAACCGAACCTTTTAAGGCCAAACTTCAAGTTAGGGCTTTGATATAAATGTACAGTTTCATTTTGAGGATGGGAATTGGGAAAGGAAACGTTAAAAGTTGGTATTGGGATAATGAATCTTAGAGGATAAATGGGAAAATCTGGAGAGATAACTAGGAGAAAGATGTCATGATCAAGATCATGGAAAGTATCGAAAGCCACCCATTGAAACTCTACGTAGTTCTTTTGGGTTGTGTGTGACTTCAACATACTTAAATCACATTCTTTTAAAACCAAAATTCAAGTTAGGGTTTTCGATGCAAATGTAAAGTTTGATTTTGAGGATGGGAATTGGGAAAGGAAACTTTCGCAGTTGGGATTGGAATAATGGATCATAGAGGATAAATGGGAAAATCTGGAGATATAATTAGGAGAAAGATGTTAATACTCTTCTTAAATTTAATTAATTTTATTAAGAATTACCAACTTTACGGAACTTTGGGGATGATCATCCATCGTGCTCCTTGTTTTTCATTGGGAAACTTTGAGTGGAAACATAAATTGTTTCATTTCTTTAGAACACGTGCTTAACCCCACTAGATATCTATGAAACAGGGTGTCTATGAAACATTTCTTTAGAACCGCTGTTTAACTCTATGAAATATCTATAAGTCACTAGACTGTGCGCCGATGGCTTAATGGAAGTTAGAGTAAAAATAACACTGGTATCATTTATTAGACGAATAGTTCTGTTTTGCATTTTATTAAGATATTTTATCGCTGATTTACGAGCAGGTATAATTAGTTTTGATTTGTCAAAAGCTGTAAGCCTGTAATAAAAAAGTATTCACGGATTTCCGGAAGTGGCGATTATAGAGGTCGAAACATGTTAAAATTTGTCTTGGAGTATGGGACATTTTTTCTAAACAGTTTTCAATAGAACTATCTAGTATTACTACGCCATCATCAACACTCTGGTTAATCTTTGATATTCTTCACCTACTCTCATGAAAATATAAACAGAAATTCCAGACACTGGTGATTCCATAATTCATAGTACTCCTTCTTTTCAATTTAACTTTCAACACATTATTTTATTATATAAATACAGCTCATAAAATATCTTTAAAATAATTTTGTTCAATGTAAATAGACTTTATTAAAATAGTTTAACCGAAGTTAATTATGCAAATATAGTTCAATGCTATGAATTTAAAGATAAAATAAAAAAAAAAAAAAAACGTGACATGCAAATACATTTATTTTGTTGTATTTTATATTTACTTTACGTTCAATTAAATTTTTAATTGGATTTCAGGATTTTAAACCTTCTTTTTTTTTTTTCTTTGATTGGTTTTTCAAACCCAATTCTATATCTTTATCTTGTGTTTTTGATTTTAAAAATATATCTATATGTTTGAATACATTACATATATGTATTAAAATAGAATTGGTTTATGTCTTGCGCTTCTATTTAAGTGGATTTCAATTATTATTAACGTTATTTTCTTACCTACTAGGCATGAGACTTGACTTGAAAAAAAAAAAAAAAAACTACAAATATTTACAATCATTATTTTTGTTAAGTATTTTGAAACACGCAATGTTGTTGCAATCTTTTTGATTTGATTTGTTGTATATTGAAATCATATCCTTTTCTGAATTTTATATTTACAGTAGTAGTTAGAGATATTTGTAACTTTCGCTCTCATGCAGAATAAACATATTTTAAAATGATATATACAATTGATTGACATTTATTTTATGTTACTAAAAAGCAGTTTTATGTTTTTTTAAATGTTGCTGAAGAATACTTTCAATAAAAATTTAATTATATAGGTATTATAGATTGTGTTGATAGGTATTATAGATTTTAATAAAATGGATTAACACATAAGTCCATTGTAATTTTTGGTATTGTATTGTATTGCATCAATTATATCAAATTTTATTGATAGATTAATTAAATTTTTAGAGATTGACATTAATGTCTCATTATGCTCATTATCTGTGGGACATATGATTTTGATTTATATTTTCGGGAGAATATACCCGAACAGTGGTGAGACACAATACCTCTGTCAAAATTAAGGCTGAATTGTTTAATTAAAATTGAGGGGCAATATATCCTATCAGCTATGGTTCCAAACAACACAAAAATCTTTAGAATCTTATGACTCACCAAACATTGAAGGTATTTTCAGCAGCTTTTAAACTTTATCATGGTTAAAGGATCCTGGAATCTTGTGAGCTTTTTTTTAATTAATATTGAATATGTGCAGGGGGAGGAATATTATATAATTTGTAATTAAACATAATTAAATTCATACAGTGACCGCGGATAAAGGGATGAATACGATCACAGTTGGTTTCCGCACCTGTGTCAATTTTTATGGCGCCAATGGCGGTAGCTTGCGCGGACGTGGTAGAAGAAATAACAGCTCCCATCCTTCAGTTTTTTTTATGAATTCTTCTTTCAATCGAAAAGTTTCGGGTTTAAATCATGGTCATTATCTAATAAAAAAATATAGTGTATATTAAAATAATTTAATAAGAAGTCCTAATGTCAAATAGGCAAAGGATTAATATTATCAGGCAATATTTACTGTTGTCTGGTACTACAATTAAATAAATTAATAAATATTATAAATCAATATTTCATATTTAATAATTTAAGCATAATAAAATACAGCACTTTGAAATCCCTTAACTACTAAAAATAAAATGGACAAAGTTTTAAAAGTTTTTCGAGTTTTTCTAAATTGTCAAATAAAGCAAAAGATAAATTAAATAAAAAATTTACAATTGTACTTTATAATTCTAATAATTTAAAAAAATTAGTTTAAACTTAAAATCCAGTTTATATTGATACTAGAGCAATTTAATATTATTGCTTTTGTATTACATTAATTAAAAACTGGAATTTGTAGCAAAAACGCTAAAGTCAAAAAACAAACTTATTTTAATATCTTAAAATTTACAAGTTCAACTCATATAGAGAATGTATTTACAAAATTAAGAAAAAAAAAATCAAATATAATTTAATTAAATTAATTAAAACGATAAACAAGTGTTAATTTCAGTCAAGTTTTCAAAATAATATTATATTTTGTTTGTTTGCATTTTTATTTTCAAAATAAATTGACATTAAATAACGTCAATAATGACAATTCTTAAACGTTTAAATTCAAATTGTCAGTTTTCAAATTCAATTTTTTTTTTTCTAAAGATTTTATTATTTACTAAGAAAAAACTTTAAATTAAATTTATTGAATTGATGACTACTCGTATTAATTGAATATTTAAACCTAATTAGAATTAATAATGAATTTAAAACTTATATTCTCACTAAAATTCAATTAATAGACATGACACTTACGTTTTTTTTAGAATAATAATGTTTATAAAGTTTTTTTACTTTTTTGACATATTAAAATTAATATTAAAAGTTGGTGTTATTGTTGTTGTTGTTTTAAATTTTAGAAGATAAAAAATTTCACTATTTGCATTAAAAATTCTTTCTTATTATCATGACAGGTACTTAAGTGTATACCCTTTAATATTATTATAATTATGACCATATTAAATATTTGATTTTGAATTGTCAAATATATACTTGATATATATATTTATTAACAGTTAATCCATTTACGGTAGTTAAAAAACAAATATTTCTCCAAAAAAAAAAAAAAAAAAATTGAGAATTGAGAATTGTAAAGAAAATATTAAAATGGAAATGTATTTCAATTTTGTTTACACTACTGTAAACTACCAATTCTTGTATTTTGATTTTTTTAAGATGACATTTAACAAGTTCTTCAACAATATAGGTACAAGTATAAACATATATTATGATGTAAGCTTACAATGACATCTTGTGAATAATTGAATGGTCGGTTTTTCATTTTATTTTGTTTGTTACTCTGAATTTTATCTTTTCGGAATTATTTTTTATTTAACTTGCAACATATTCAAAATTCAGTTCAATGGCCATGCAAGCAATCAACAATAACATGACAACACACTTATCATTACGGTGGTTTTTGTTCTTGTTAATTTTTAAATGGAGTGACCATATGATTTGAATTTTAAGTCATTTTAGAATATGAGTTTTATCAATATTTCGGTTTTAATTTACTGTCATTTATTTTCAATCAAAGTGTCTCGGGTTCGAATCCAGGTCAGATCATATGTAATAAAAAAAATAATTTATAAATTATATCATAATATAAAGTATATACCTGTCCCACCTGAAAAGGAAAACCTAATGAACCAATCACTTATCACGCTGTATGTGGTAGAGGATTTTACATCAATAAATAAATAAATAAATAAATACACAGTTATCTTGGAATCCTTAAATTAATAAATAGTAGTTGATACGATGATAATAGATCTAGTAACTATAGCAACGTCTTTTAAAATAGAAATTAATCAGTAGTTAATATACCATTTTGTACTTCATTCATAGGAAAGGAAATCTGGTCATAAACCTTTACCAATTTTTTGTCCTCAATATTATGCACTTTAAATCGGTCAAAATTAATTCTGTTTTCTTTTGAAAGTTATTTATATTTTTATAACTCCAGTTAAAAAAACTCTTTAAAAAATGATCACAATGCTTTCTTATATAGTACTTCCATTTTTATTTCTTTTGGAAATTTTTGAATTAATTTCAATTCTTGTATGAATCTTAAGCTATTTTGTTAAATCACAATAAAAAAAATAAATTTAATTTAGATTAAGAGGTAAAAGAAATGCACAACAAATTGTTGAAGACTTTTTTTTCATATCTTTCAATTTCATCTTGTAAAATAAACTAAAAATACACAAAAAAAAAAAAAGAAGTAAAAGATGAAAGTGTCTTTAAAAGACACAATGAAGGTGTGGAACCATCAAATCAAAAAAAAATGTTCAAAATAATATTATTAAACCCACCAAATTAAATTCAATGGAGGTAACAAATAAAAAAAAAAAAAAGTTAATTGTGGAGTATTTTGAAATGATGAGGAGCTGAAAAAATATCCAAAAAATTAAAAAGGTCAACGGATATTCAAAATCACGATTTGCAAATTAAAATTAATTTTTATAATTTTTATTTTATATTAATCGTGGAGTTATGAATGGTGTCCATTCTTTTTGATGGATAATTTTATTAAAATTCGAAATTATTTTATGATATTCCTTATTAGTATTAAGCAGTTTTTAACAAATGCATTTTTTTTTTTTGTTTAAATATCAATTAAACTCTTTTAATTGTTGTATTGTTTAAATTTTATTAATAATTTTCAAAAAAAAAAACGTAAATCATTAATAAGTCA
Organism: Dolichopus griseipennis; assembly: GCA_963082915.1. Classification (NCBI taxonomy): domain Eukaryota; kingdom Metazoa; phylum Arthropoda; class Insecta; order Diptera; family Dolichopodidae; genus Dolichopus; species Dolichopus griseipennis. The sequence continues at coordinate 12,275 of CAUJBZ010000089.1, forward strand.
ATGATATTTTGATTATGTGATATAATTTCCTGGAAATTTGATTCCTTTGAAAATTTTTTCAAGGTAAAAAAAAAAGGACAACAATATTAGAAATAAAGAGAACTTGTAGACAATGAATAAAAAACGAGAAGCATTTTTTCGGATAATTAATAAAATCAAAAAGTGTGTCATTGATGTGGCAGATTTCGAAAATCTTTCAATTATTTGGTACTCGCATAAAAATACCCCAAAAGTTCAAAAATCTACAAAACAAACAAGATAAGAACACAGAAGATTTCTTTGAAATTTAATCTTTACTAATCTTTACTTTGAAAATATTTCAAAATGTTGAACAATTCAATGTTTTGTTCGTGACTCTCTGCACAACCATACAAAAATTCAAGGCCTTGCGTATATGTCATAGTATATTGATAAATTATATTTTTAAATAATTATGTTGCCCGGAATTTAACCCTAAAGCTGAAAAAATTTAATTATAATTATAATTTACAGCTAAAAAAAAAAGTAATTTTAATTAATATTCAATTTTTTCTAGCGATATTTGACACTGAGTTTAAAATTTCTTTGTTTGTTTTTATAATTTTGGTTTTTTTAATATTTTGCATTCAGAAAAACTTACAAAAATTAAAGTAGGTACATATATGCATATTTGCAAAACAGGTACCTACTGCTTTTTTTTTTGTATAAATTTTATGTTAAAAAAAAAAAAAAAAAACTTATTTTTGTTACAATTTTGGCTGGCAAATAAAAATTTATAGTCTCAGAAAAGTCAAATATTAAAAAAAGAGAGTAAAATTTTTAATTTATTATATTAGTTTTTACTATATGGTTACATTGGGTGGGCAGTTTTGTTTTTACCAAAAAAAATACACAAAAAAAAATAACTAAAATCTTGTCTGCCTACTTAGACTAACGCAGGGAGATTAAGAGGCTTGGGTTATGTTATATGCATATCACATTATAATAATATGTACTTGTATTACCATATTTTTTTGCATATTTTTTGAATATTGCAAAAAAACAAATTGTATTTTCTAAATATTAGCTATGGCACTAAAGATGATAATAGCAATTAAAATAAATGTATATAGAAATTTCAAACCAGATTTAGTGAGTGTATAGATTCTGTTTTAATTTCCAAAATTAATTTGAATTTGGTTTTTATTTCAATTATGTGTTGGACTATACCGATGTCGGTCATTATCAAATAAATTGAAAATATATCTTTTAGAATTTTTTTCAAATACCGTTGTTTACAATAAATGTGTCTTGCACCATAGCTTATATTTTTAGAAGCCGTGGAGAACACTACCATTGTTTACAATGAGTGTGTCTTGCACCATAGTCCATATTTTTAGCATGCCTTGGTGAACACATATATATACATCACATAATCCTATATAACAAGGGCTTTATTTCAATCATGGCTATGATGATTAAATATATCAAAATCACCATAGTCATATAGTTTAGCTTCAATACCATGGCCTATATTTCCTCAAAGCGGTGGTTCATGTCATATTCTTAAATATAAGAATTAAATATGTTTTTAAAATTAATACCAGCATCATGTTAACGTTTTAAGTTATCCAAAACACTTGTTTAAATGAATGGAAATGTTTTTTAACTGATATTCTATTCTATGTCTTATGAAAAGTTTATATAAATAAAATTGTTTACAATAAGTGTGTCTTGTACCATAGCCCATATTTTTTAGCAAGCCGTGGTTCATTTGAAAAAAAATAAACATCACAATCCTATATAACAAGGCCTAAATTTCAATCATGGCTATGATGATTAAATATATCACAATTACCTTAGTCATATAGTTTACATTCCATACCATGGCCTTTATTGCTTCAAAGCCGTGGTTCATGTCACATTCTTTAATATAAGAACTAAATATGTTAAAAAAATAATTCGTGCATCATGTTTACGTTTCCAGTTATTTTAAAACACTTGTTTAAATGAATGGAAATATGTTTTAACTTAAATTTAATACTTTAATATGAACCTAGAGTGTCTGCTTTTGAATGAAGAAGAAATGAAATGTAGAGAAAGGTGAGATGGCTCATTTTACAATTGAATAATTCATTACTTTAGAATTTATTTATTTATTTTTAATCTAATATTACTACAATAAATTGTAATAACATCAGTAAGATGGAATATCCTTGACTCCTTTAGAATTTGACATTGAAATATAAGAGAATTGTAAATAAATTGCATATCTTAAGGCGAATTTCTTTAGAAATATGTTGTTTACAATACGACTACTGTTATTATGTAAACGTTTAAAACAGTAAAGATATATTTTTCAATTTTTTTTATTTATCAAATTCTTGACCAATAAGAAAAAAAAAAAAATAATAAAAGAAAAAAAATTTAAAACAAAAAACTTGTTCGCCCATATATTGTTCGAAATTTTTTTATTTCTAGTAAAGAATTTGCATATTTATTGGAAAAAATAAAATATTAATATCAATTTTATTTGAATTTTATATGAGTTTTGTTAATATGATAAGGTACATTATATTTAAAATGTTTTTTTTTTTTTTACCTTTAAGTAATACAGGTGTGTGTATTGATGAGATTTGTTTTATTAATAAATTTTTGAATTGGAATCAATTAAAAGTAAATAAAAATATAAATTAAATATTAACATTCTTTTGTTATATGTTAAGTTGTTTGATAAGATTTGTTTTTATTTTTTATACAGTTAATTTGTTTGATAAGATTATATATGTATGTGTGTTTTGTTATTATTATTATTACAAATGAGTAAATGGACAAAGACTAGAAAGATAAGAGCCTTGTTTGAGAATCATTGACATTCAAGTCATATAATATGCGTAATCCAGATATTCATTTTTAGATATCGATAATTACTTATCGATTGTTGACTTTATTTTTTTGAGTTTCCAAAGCGGAATTAATAACTACACCTTAATTTTTATAATAGATAGAATTGCTATATCCGATGTATTTTTTTGACATGTCATTCACATGCCTTGCCTTGCAGCCATTGGTGAATTCCACTTTCGATATATACGTATAATCAAATTATGTATAAATTTAAATTATATTTGGTCACCAAGGAGATTTTGTTAAGAGAAAGTTTTTTTTAATATAAATTTTTTAAATAAATATTTTTTGACCTGTGCGGGAATTGAACCCGCCATCTCTCGGTTAATAAGTGGAATGCTTACCAACTATCGAGGCCCCTGAATTGCTATTACAATTGCTTAAAAATTTTCTAAGTAATCAGACAAATTATATGGAACTTAACTGTTGCTTTTAAAAAATATCAATTTTATCCATAACTTAATTTTCGGATTAAAAATTAAAATTGTTTAAAATCTTTAGAACCCATTCTGTCATCTGAGATTTATTCAGTAAATCCACTTTAATTACTATGGAATAATTTTATAACTAAATTACCATAGTATTATTTTCTGTAGAAATCAAATATAAAGAATAAATAAAATGAAAAAATATCAAGAATAAATATTTAATTCTTTAGTTTTTGCGTAGGTACCAAACCATACCGATCGTCGTCAACTGATTTATGTTGAAACTTGAATATTTTGAATAAAATGGAATTTAAATAAAACAGCTATTATAATTATTCTACTTTATAAAAGATGTCGTTCATAGATTTAAAACATGTAAAATTTATTTGGATTTTATTTCTAGATCTAGATCTGGAAAAAAATGGAGTTTTTTAATGAACTTAAATTGTAAACAAATACGTCATATACTTATATTATTTCGCAAAATTTTTTCCTTAAATATAAAAATAAAATTGGTACTGACATCTATTAATTAGTAGCTTAAACAGTGCAAAGAGTTCTTTAAAATGTTTAATCAAATGAAACGATTTTAAAATTTTGTAAAATGTCAGTTATTATATTAGGGTGCGTTTATGTTGAAGTTGCGATAAGTGTTAAGATCGTCGACAAGAGCAAAGCGTTGGAAACTAAATAGAGGTGTTTATAATGGAGCATCCTTTTGATCATAGGTAAACAATTTAAATTTTCTACGCTATGCTCTTATCACTTATCGCAGCTCCAACATAAACGCACCCTAAGTTTTACAGAATGAATTCGATTGCCTATTGTATAGTACGAGGAGACTGCTTCATATACTTCATAAAATGTATTAACTGAAAATTTTTAAATGATAATTAAAAGTCTGGGATTTTGCAGCACTATCTAAAGAACTCTTTAGCACACTCTATGCGGTGTTAAATACTTTTTTAAAATGGGATAAGTAGATTAACTATTCAAGAGTAGAAATCGAATACAATAGAAAGGAGGTCATAGATTCATAAAAACTCATAATGGTTTATGTTCCCAGTTCTTAGAATATGTTAGTAGTAAAATTAATTTCGGGGGATTCACATTTTAACTTTTTAATGAAATATTTCAGAATTTGATTTATTTAGATTTCAAAAATACAAAATTGACATTTGTAATTAAAAAGTATTGAAGCAAAAAACTGTTGTAAGTTGTAAGTTTTAATTTTCAATAAATAACCTAAAAAAATATTTATAATGTCTATTTTCTTCCCAGATTTCTTATTTAAACATTATTTTCCATTTCTTCAAAAATGAAATTAAAAATTTTTCAATTAAAATTTAATTTTTAATAGCACTAAAGAATCAAATTGAATTGATTCATCGTTATTACACTTTAAAAATTTAAAGTTTTATGTAATGTAATAAACAAAGTTATTGCATTTCATTATGATGTGCATTTATGTTTCGAAAAATTTGAATTTATCAAAAAATTCTTAACATTTAAGAAGTACAATTATGTGAATAGAACACACAATTTCTTTACATTTCAGAAAAAGTTTTAAAAATTAAAAAGGGAAAAAATCTAAAAAATATTTCATAAAAAAATGTAAAATAAATTTTTAATTAAAGACAATGTTTACATAAGAAACTAAAAATATTCGAATGGTTTTTTAATGAGTTTTCAATAATTTTAATTGAAAGTAAAATTTTTATAAATCTGTAATTGATTTAGAGATTTTTGTATGTGTGTTGTATATAAATGATGAATTTTGAAAAGTGCTTCTTTCGTTTATTCAATTTGAATTTTATATTTTTCCATTTATTTAAATTTTATTCAAAGTCATCTTTGTTTATTCTTTGAAATATACTAAAGAAATATATTTAAATTGAAACTATTTCCAATCAATTGCACAACCATTTTTATATCTCTTCAAAGAATATAATATATAAATTATGAGTATACTTATATTTATACTACTAGATTAAACAAATTCTACTGCAGATATCTTAAGAATATCTTTTAATTTAAATGGCGTAACAATCAGATATATATATATTTTTTTAATCAAAATAAGAATATCACTCGTATTTTATTGGTTTAAATGTTCGTACTTTATTAATAAAGAAATTGGTTAGGATGTTGGCCTTTCAATGGAAGGGTCTCTGGTTCAAACCCTGGTCGGATCATATCTAATAAAAAAATATAGTGTACGCCATAACACTTTAATGCAAGATTTTCAAATGCCAAATAGACAGAGGACATAATATTAGGTAATATTTAGTATTGTCTGGTACAACTAATAAATAAATCAATACTAAAATTAATATAAAAAATTTATTATTTTTCAATACTAAAATTAATATAAAAAATATATTCTTTAAAATGCAATCAGCACTAAAGTTCTACAAAAAATCTAATTTCTTTACTAATAATAAATTTGACAATTCTGGCAACACCTACGCAAGGGTAAAATATATGCAAAAGATATAAAATATTAAAAAAATGGTTCGATATTAATCGATTAATTGCTTACGAATTATTAAGAAAACCATAGCTGTCAAAAATTAAACTTATTGCTATCAGGAAGAAAGCCATGACACTCAGCATGACTATCAGAAATAAAGGCCTTGGCCAACAGAAATGAAAGCCACAGTTATCAGAAATAAAGGTCATGGCTTTAAAAAATTAGAGCCATTGTTATCTGAAATGGATGCCATGGCTTTATTAAATAAAAGCCATAGCCATCAGAAAAAAAATCCATAACCATCAGAAATAAGAGCAATGATTATTAGAAATGAAAGCCATGGGTATCAGAAATAAAAGCCTTGACCATATAAGAAATGAAAGGAATGACTATCTGAAATAAAACCAATGATTAGCAGTAATAAGAGCCATAGCCATCAGAAATAAAAGACATGACCATAAAAAATGAAAAGAATGACTATCAGAAATAAAAGCCATGATTAACAGTAATAAGAGCCATAGCCATTAGAAATTAAAGCCATGAGAGACAGGTTAGATGGATTCAGTTAATTGATTAAAGTTTTAAAATTTGACATTTACAAATTAATTACTTTACAAAATATGGTGTTAAATTAAAATAATTTTAACACCTTTAACTTCCACTATCATTTTTAAAAACGTATTAATGTCTTTTATTACCTATTTATTAAATGATCGTAATTGATTATAAAATGATTATTTAAATACTATTAACTATTTTTTCAAATGATTAAACAAAACTTAAAAAAAAAAAATATTAAAAATAAGGTTTTAAATTACAAAATCTTCCGGTATAAATCCAATTTATAAAAAAAAAAAAAATAAACAAACCGCACACTCTTATTTTGCTTCGCTTTCATTAATGATCTTTCAGTTTTTATTTCCCTTTTATTATTAGTAATGTAAAGTCATCGAATAAAGTCATTAATTTAAAATAATTATTACCTAAAAATCGATTACAAAAAAAAAAATAACATGAAAAAATATTAGATACCATTTAAATAATAAATTTTAATAACCTTCTTTTGTAAAAAAACCCTTTATTTAACCCATTATTTATTTTGGTGTTTAGTAGTGATCATTGATTCAATAACAAAATAAAAAAAGCTCAATTAAATTTTATTTAAAATTTAAAACCCTTTACCTTGGAACAAATTTATTATAAACAACAGCAACAACAACAACAACAAACCTTTAAATACCTACCTATAATAAATTTGTAACAAGCTTTCTATACTTTAATAATAAATTAAGAAAATTAAATTCAACACACTTCACACTTCTCACCATACACACAATATCATTCAAAATTTTTTTCATTATCAAAAAATTCATTGAATTTTGTTTGTTATATTATGTATGTTTTGGTCAAATCGTGTCAATCGTTTCGGTTTTATTATTAAAAAAAAAATACAAAAACAATTTTTATTACCTTGAATTTTACCTAAATAAATTTTTTCATCATAAGTTCATAATAACGTCATTAACGGTTCAGTTTGTATTTTTCTTATAATCTTTAAAAACTAACCACGATTTAAAGATCCCCTCATTTTATAAGTCATTCATTATTATTAAATTTGTTTGTTCACATTCATAAATACAATACATTATCTTAAATTACAATCTAATGTTATACTATTATCATATTAAATTTCAAAGGCAAGTGACAGAAGCAGAAAGAGATAGCAAATATTGAAGTGTGATAGAGACACACCTCTTATAAATATATTGGTCACTTTATTGTCATGCATATTTTAAAAGTGTGAATCAATATTTCTTATGTTTTTTTTTGTATTTAATTTATATCGAATCGAATCGAAAAGGTATCAATTTCGATTCATTTTTAAATTCAGTATGATATTATTTTAATAGTGTGCAACTTTAATTGAATATTTCACACTAAAAGTCTATTTTCTTTATTTTATGAAGTATTTTTTTATTTTATGAAATTTTATCTTCTAGTTATGTAAAAAATTTATTTAGAAATAAATAAATAAAATTAAAAAAAAAATTTAAATATAAAATGTATAGAGAGAATGTAAATAAAAATGTAAAATAATTTTATTTTAAAGCTTTTAAGCAGTGAATAATAATCGCTATCACTTTAAAAAAAAAAAAACAAAATAAATAAAGAAAACAACAAATATTATAAAATCACTTTAAAATGCAGATTAGTGTGCTGCCGTTGTTTTATATTTTATATTCCTTTACTATCTAAAGTACATTTTTTTTTTTTTTTTTCTTGAATTTTTGATAATCTGGTCACATTCTAGTTTACTATTAAGGGATCTTAAAATGTAAGAAACTTTGTGTTACTTTTAGAATTGTTTTTATGGAATATGAGTAAAGAGATGAAAAACAATGCATTCTATTAATAGAATAGGGGAATTTGCAGTACATAGGACATTTGTGAATGCAAAATTTGAATTGATTACAATTCTCGAATTCTTCGGGAATATTAACGAAATTTTTTCATGCATTCATTAATATATCAACTATGCAGCACACTGCACGCGTTTGCATAATTTTGAAATTGAATCTGGATATAAACTAAGTCTTAAATAATAGAGAAAAAGTTTATTAAATAATTCTTATCTAATTAGCACAATTTAACAATGGTTCCTGAGTGCTGAGTTTTTCTTTACTTTTGTAAGGACAGTTATCTAGCATCGCTTTAGTGGATTTGATTGCTAGTAATTGTATAACAGTGTTCCTTAAAATATTCTCGAACTAAAACATAATGATAACTTTTCATAAAATAAAACCCGTTGCGTTATTCTATTTTATTTATAATATCTTAAAATAAAAAAAATCTCATTGCGCCTAATACTATGCAATGTCATAAATATTTTACAAAATTAATCCCCCTGTATTATTCCAATTTATTATAATATCTTAAATTTAAAAAACCACATTACGCCTGATACTATGCAATGTCATAAATATTTTACAAAACCAATCCCCCTGCATTATTCTAATTTATTATATCTTAAAATAAAAAAATCACATTACGCCTGATACTATGCAATGTCAAATATTTTACAAAACCAACCCCCCTGTATTATTCCAATTCATTTTTATCTTAAAATAAAAAAGTCACCTTGCGCCTGATACTATGCAATTTCATAATAATTTTACAAAATCAATTGCATTATAAATGCATTATTTGCATTTTTAACGGAAACTTCATACTGAACTTCATAATTTTCTTTTTTCATTATGATTTCATTTTTATTTTTGCTTTTTCTTTTTTTTTTTTTCTTTTTTTACTATGTAAATTTCATTTCTGGGCCGTCGTCATGCTCTTGATGTAATTTACGATAATTATTATGGACTTCATAGATTATTTATTTTTTTTTTTTTTTTTTTTTTTGGAGGAGTGTTATTTGTTGATGATGTGATTATGTATATATAAAGTGAGTAGTTTTTTTGGACTTTATGCGACATCAGACAATATTTTGTTGATATTGTTATTCGATTCATTCACTTACAAAAAAAAAAATTAAAAATCGTTAAGAGGCTTGAAAAATCATTTCATTTTTTCTATATATTGGTCAATTTATTTTGACAACTTATTTTACTTTTGAATATAGTTTTATTTTTTTGTTTTTAATATTATGAACGATTGTTATTATTTAAAAAATATTTTTCTTGGTTAAATGCCAATATTTTGAAAATATTGTATGACGAATGAAAATTTTTGGAGAATTCATTATGTAGATATTAAAATATATTAGAAGAAAACATAGAGAGAGCAAAACAGAAGTGTTTACTACTCGTATTATACGAGTTGAAAGCGTATGATGAACTTTATAAAATTTATGTCACTGAACTGGTTATGTATCGAATATATATACATATATATATGATATAATCTTATTAATATAATCATCAGTTCATAATCGATTCAATCTTAAAATAGGTAAATAAACATTTAAATATTTTTCATAAAATATTTTGTTTTAATATTTTCGGATCCATTAATAGATAGTGTACAGATACAGATAGTGTATAGAATAGTGTACAAAAAATATGAGGAAATGAATTACTTATAGGCGTATAGAATGAAAATGATGACAGCCAAAATAAAAAAAATGATATTATTTGTTTATTTGTTGGTTTTTAATAGTATTTTTTAGGAAGTGGTTATATTTTGGCAATATACAATTATATTAATGGGTTGTTTAAAAAAATTAATAAAAAAATATTATGAAGTTTTTTAAAAGATTTTTTTATGTAATTAAGTTTTTATTGCATATGTACACGCATATTTAGAAGTTTTATAAATATAGATTTGTTGCAAAATAAATAATTTTATTAATATACGGGCGGTTTGAATGTAATTAATTAATAATGAAGTATTTTGAATTTGTATATTGGAGAATTTTTAAACTTTGGATAAAAAACGTTGGTGGTAATTGAGTTTTAAGAATAGAGTTTTAAAATTAATAAGAAGTTAGCTTAAAAAAGTGTAAAATACATTACTTGAATGTGCTACAGGTTGAGTACAAGATCTCTCTATAATGAACTGCCATTTACAATTCAATATGATATTATTATATAAAGGTATACGAACCTTAGTTGAAAATTTCAACTTAATACTCTTTTTTTCAATTTTACGATATTTTTTTTATTTTATATGATCTAATCAGAGTGTTTGAAATCGAGACCTTTCACTTGAAAAACCGGAGTCTTAACGACTACGCCATTGGTCAGATACTTAAGGTACTTTAAATGTCTAAAATTCATACTCAGATTTTTATAGCCAAAGATTTAATAGATAACGGTTGTATGTATTCTTCTACATGGTAACAGAAGTTTTCCATACATATCTCGGAATTGAAATAACAGTAGTAATTTAAACCTTTTTATACTGGAGATATATTTAATGTCCTTTTAGCTATAAAAATATTTTGTTTTAATTTTATCCCACCAGTAACTCTGGATCGCGCTTTTATTAAGATTCAGCAGTTATAAATAAGTGCACTAAAACAAAATTAACGAAATCTGAAGACCAATTAAGATGGTGATAACGAATTGCTTTTCAAAAAATTATCAGAATTTAAAGGGTTAATAAAATTTCATTGGTATTTTGAAGACTACGTGATGTTATTTGACGAAAACGACATTAATAAAAATTAAGAGTGAGTTCAGGGTTTATTAAAAATGATTTAGGTACGTTCATTTTTGACGCATTCTGTATAGAATATAAAGCATACATCTTATTTAAGAACAAAACAAAAGGTTCAGATCGACAGGGATTTAATATTATAAATAATTGAAAAAATACTTAGAGATTAAATTTGAAATGAGGATACCTGGATATTCAAAACATAGTTTAGCGGTTAAGAATGATCAGGGAAAGGGAATTGTGAGACTCTTCAAATATATTAAAATAAATTTAGACACCTACTTCCCACAAGAAACCGTTTAATAAGCCTATAACAAGAAGAAGAACGAGAACATTTACAAAAACAACCATTCATTTATTTAAAAAAAAATCATTAATTTAAATAAAAATATTTCGCAGTTCACAAGAGGACTTTAATTACTTTTTTTGCGTTTCCAGACTATTTACAATTGAGCAATAATTAATATAATATATTAATTACTTCAATACGATTATTGTTTTTTTTTTTTTAATCAATATAATATCAATCCCTTAAAGATTAAATAAGAGTACATTTCCGATATACATATTACTCAATTATTCAACAAAAAAAGAAATTATTTCAGTCGAACTGTTATGAAATATACAAGAAACAAGTGATGAGAGAAACCTTGGGTTTTTAAAAAAGCACATTTTCGAAATTATATAATGTTTTATACTGAGTATATAAAGGAGCTAGGATCTTGAAATTTTCGCAAATTCGTTTTTTTTGCAATAGCCGTCATCGCTATTTAAATCCAGCCATTATGGTCCATGGGTTCGTGTAGCTGCCATACAACTTCTTTTTTTATATGATCATTACTCTGTACCACAGCTGCGTGTCTGAAATTTTGCCAAAAGTAGTTTAATTTTATGGCCAAAGTTTCTGCAAAATTTGGTTGGTCTGCTGCAGTGAGTTCGGTTAGCTGCCATATAACTCCGTCTTTTATATGAGCATTACACTACACCTAATAAAGCTGGTATGTTTGAAATTTTGCCAAAAGTAATTAATGTTCATAATAATAATGATATGTTTATATAACGGTCATACGAGTATCCCGTAGTTGACACAGTCTACTCTACCACACTCTTCCTCGTTTTTTTTAAAAAAAAATTTTGCTAACCGACTACTACTAATTCCTGACGATCTAATTTCTCCCAAAATTTCGAAACTCTAGCTTGAACTGTTTAAAAGATATGAGCGGCATAACATTTGGCAAAAATAGAGTTTTAACTAATGGTAAATTTTAGTACCTTACGGCAACCCTAGATTAACAGACGGACGGAGTGAAACTATAAATTTACAATTTTACAAAAATTTTTTGAAAATATGCTAAAAACGATTAATTATAAATAATCCAAAAAAAAATACAAATTAAAAATAATGAAAAATTAAAAAAAAAAAAAAGTAAATATTGATACAATTTCATTTTTGTGTTAAATAAAGAACAGCAGGTTTCCAATAATTATCAAATTAATTTTTTTTTTATTTTATTATTATTTATTTATTTTTTATTTTGAATTTCTCACTTAAAATAATTTCCACAATTGGGTTGAATGAAATTTTTATTTAATATTTATTTAAGAACTAATTTAATTACACATAGAATCATTAAATTATGTTCAAAATAAGTTTTCTTTTAAAGTTTAAAAAAATTACACAAAAATAGATTTCGATGACAGTAACTGTGAAGACAGTAAATTATTTATTTTAAATGTCAATCTATTATTAGTATGAATGCAATGTGACGTATTATCTTATCTTCTTTCTGTATTGTACAATCCGCGAGTACTGTGAGTGTTTGAGTGTGTTTGTGTAATAATAATAATTAATAAACGTAAACAAAGGCGAATTTAACAAATTCGCCGTGACATTATTATTATTTGTGAATTGTTGTTTATGATTTGACTAATTTATTTGTTTTGGGGGTGCTTCTTCCATTTCAGATATGAATTTCATGATAATTATAATGAACTCAAATTACTAGTTACTACTGGTCAACTTTTATAATCAGAATTCAAATTCAAACAAGACTTAAAATTGTTTAAAAAAAAAAAAAATTATAAATAAATAAAAGTCAGTTTTACTGGAAAACTTGAAAGTTCAATGTAAATATTTAGAAATATATAAAAAAAACTTATCGCGAGGTGTTATTGAATTATGATAACATTTTATTGAATTGTATGTTAAAGGGGTGAACATATTTTTCAATATTTGTATTAAAAATACGGCCAATAAACTTTAATTTGAGAAATTTGTTATTATTTTTTTTTTATTATTTTCTTTGTTTTATTTATTTGGTGACAGTGTATTTTATTATAGTGGGAATTTAAAGTAAAATTACAATGAAATGAAATGGAAACTTAAATCTATCTATATTGAATTTGAATATGATTTTAAATGGAAATTTAAGAAATGTCTCAATTTGCTATAACTATTCTTTTGTTTCTATAGAAATTTGTAATGCGGTAATAAAAACAAAATGGTTTGATTTATGTTGTAATAAATTTAAATATGTATATATATTTAGTAATATTCTTAATAAATTTTAATCTTAAACTAGAATTCCATATACAAAGCCATTGACTATCTTAAGATATAAAATAAAATTTTACGACTTAAAATATTGAACTTGATGAGTATATATAGATATAAATAATAAAAATATGTATACGTCTTTTCTTTCAAAATTATCATTAAAGTAATCTGTTGAACTTTTAAATTTAATGGCTACGTCAGAATATTAATATTTACAAGTTCAGATATTTCATTGATTAGGTAATTGATTTCCATAAATTGCGATGTTTGGTGAGCAATGATTACTAGTGAAGGGCTTATAATTATATATTTATTCAGAAAAATTGATTTCTTATCTATGATAATTGATTCAGTATTATTCAGATTACATTGGCCAATTTATTTTAAAATAGGGAATTAAATAAAAAGGAAGAGTTGAAGTTAGGAGATTGGTTTGGAAAAAACAGTTTTTAAGTTCAATATATAAATATTTATTGCACCAATCATTTATCACAAACCAATTAATCATATTTTGATATATGAGTATTTTTTAATAATTAAACTTATTGATTTTTTGTTAAAAATATTTGTAGTGCAATTTATAAATTTTTATCAAAAACAATAATTATATTGTGTTTATTTGATAAGTGATCTGATCAGCGTTTGGAACAATTGAAACCAGTTCTTACAATTTATCAATAATTGAGTTTCTATAACCATTGGGCTGTACTTAAAATAACTTCGAAACAATGCCCTTGATTTAATACAAATAAATTTTACGAGATCTACGGAAAAATTTTATTGGAAAACCGTTTTAAATAATATTATGTAATTTGCCCCTTTAAATATGCAATATATTTATATTTTTTTTAATGAAATTTTAAATGCTTAAAATGGGCTATATAGGCTTTTCTAATGATATTTTATCAATTTATTGAATAATATTAGATTTAAATAAATAATTTAAAATTAAAATAAATAAATAACTATTAAAAAATTTTAATTTGAATGATAATTATTACATTTCAAAATTTTCATTATAAACACATTTATAAGTTATTAAAATATATAATTATCAAAAAAACAAAAGCGATTCTACTCCTTTCATAATTTAACACAATAAATCAATTTCTTAATTTATAATAAAATCATGTTTTATATGTAATCTTTGCCACCCTTGTTGACTTCTCATTTGACAATCTGAATATACCGTATATAAATTACAATTTTTAAGGGACCTACATCATATATATTTAATTATAATTTTGGGTTGATTCTTATGACATTTTTGCCTTTTTGAATTTTTTTTATATAAATTTAATATATTTGGTCAATCTTCATCACTTATGTCTTATATCAAAATTTTATTTTAAATTTTCGTATAAATATTTTGGAAAATTTACAAATTGTCAAATATTTGTGAATATTTTCAGAACCCAAACAATTTACCACAATAATTTCCAAAAAGAAATCAAAAGATATTTTTTGAACATAAATATAAAAAATATCATAACAAATTTTTAAGTGACGATGCAATATGCCATTAATGTTGAGATGGGAAAAATATTTTAAAAAGCTAGAAAATTTTTTTTTTTACGTAAAATATGATAAAAAAAAGATATTTTCAAAAAATAAATCATAAAACATTAAACAGTATACGCTACTACTCAATTTAGAAGATGTAAATAAAAAAAAAAACCAAAAAAATTTCTATATTTGACACCACTTATTAAAGTGGCGTATTAAAAAACGACTTTTTGTTTTTGTTGTTGTTGTTGTTGTTTTTTTTTGGCAACAGTAATAGGAAAAAGATTTTAATTTTTATTATAAGTATCTCGCACATTTTAAAAATATAAAACATATTTATTTGTTTTTTTTTTGAAATTTGAAATTTTAGAAAAATTAATTTTATTTTAATTTTTCACTTTTTGTATATTATTAAAAAAAAATTATATTAATATATAAATGTATGTAAATATAAAAGAAATTTACCGTTATGTTTTAAGAAATATTTTTAGTATCTAATAGAATAAATTCTTACATAGGACAATCATCAGAAACAATATTTGTCGACTAGGACGGTTTTGGATTTAATATAAGTAGCGTCACATTATCTCTGTTTAGTAAACCTTTTTTTTTAAATCTTGTTTTTAGAAAATATCGCGTTTTTTTAAAAATCTCGTATTAGAAAATTTAATTTAGAAAATCTCGATTTAGAAAGTTTATTGTAAAGGATATCACGCTTGAATCAGAATTAACAGCGTTTTACAGAATATAAAAAAAAAAGTGATTTCTAAAACGAGATTTAAAAAACACAGATTTTCTAAAACACGATTTTCTAAAAACGAGATTTTTAAAAAACAAAAATTTTGGAAAAACAAGATTTTTTGAAAACAAGATTTGGTAAACTAAGATTTCGAACTCAACCCATTAAAGGAGCATTCCATAATCTCAGTTTGGTAATTAAATATCTTTTTTTATGAAATTTCGTTTTTAGAAAATCTCGTTTTATTAAAAAATATTTCGTTTTAAATGACAAAATGAGAATTATGAGCTTTTCCAGATTATGAAAAAAAACGATTTTCTAAAACAATGAGATTTTCTGAAAATTAGATATTCTAAATGAGATTACAACGAAACTAACTAAAGCTTTTTTTTTTAGATCCAACCCTTTTATTACCCTAATACTTGAATAAGAGCAAACCCATATCCGATTACTCAATAACTTACAACCATGACTCGAAAGGGATCAGAAACTGTTATAACACATAATACAGCAATTTCTGTACATTTTCAGTTCCAGTTCTATTTTACTGAAAATCGTGATTCATTGAATTTAATATTGATTCTTCCTTACCACCAGACTTGAGTTGCAAGTTCTATTTTTTTCTACTTTTTCACAATTGAATTTAAATTTAAAATTTTATTTTATTAAAACCTTAAAAATTTTTAATTTTTCCAAAATCGTAATTTACTTTCCATTCTACAAGAGTAATTGTAGAAAGTAATTGGGTAAAAATTGATTGATTATAAAATTTCCATGACTCCATTCTTTTCACAATTTTTTTAAAAACTGGATTCATAAATTTGTAATTTTTTAATATAATAAAAAATATCAATTAAAAAAACCGTATTTCAAAGACATAATAAAAGATATAATAAAAAAATACTGTAATTTTATATATACTCATATTTTTTTGTACTATTTATTATATATGTATATATATACAAAAAAACATATAAGTATATAAATATAATAAAGTGCGTACACAAAAATTAAGTACTAAAAAACTATTAAAATCAAATAAAAAAATAAAAATTAAATATTTTTCACAACATGATAAAAAATTTATTGAGAAAATATAAAAAAAAAAAATGATTTTTATTACCAACTTTTTCTAAAATAAAATTTTTCTTTTTTTTTTGCAAAATTTTTTATATTTTTTTTTACCGTGACTGCATATTGTAAATTATAAAAAATTTTAATTGGTGTATTTGACCCCCCGGAAAAGGGATCATTATGATGAAAAAAGAGATCAGAGCAGATCAGATCACTTACCTGAAATGAAAAAAATAGAATAGAAATTATTTTTTATTTTTTAATTAAGTAAAAAATTTAATTTAAAAAAAAAAAAATTGATTATTTAATGTAGTTTCGGAGAATGTTGCCAATATAATTTAGTTTGAGTATAAAATGTAGAACATATTTATGAATTATAATGCACAGAAACTATACGATACAAAACAGTGTTAGGGGTACTTATTATATTGGAACTAAAATTCGTTTGCTGAAATTCGTTTTAAAAAGTCGTGGTATTAAGAAATTGGTTTAATAAATAGAAAGTTAAAAGATGCTGCACATATATAAAGAGTATTTGTGTTTCATAAACTTGTACACTAACCCTAATCGAATAAATATCATTCTGGAGCAAAACTCAAGTTTAGTCTACAATTACAATGTGTATGTCCATTGATCATAATAGGAGTGAAAGAGAAAGAAAAAAAAATGGTTTTAGGACTCTTGAAAACTAAAAGTTGTTACACAAATAATAAGCTACAGAACTACATTCTCTGCCATGGAAAGTTTTATGATCCGACAGACTTTAGAGTCTGCTTAATTAAATTTTAAAATATTTTGTAGATTTTTTCTAAGTCTAAAATTTTCTAAAGCCGCTTTTGTTGATGCCTCATTACAACATTCAAACTGGAAAAATACGAACACCTATTCTGCCGTGCTAAGGAAAAAAGTCGTAAGCGCCTAAAGTGAATTTTCGGGATAATGTAATATTTGACATCAGATAAATGTCTCACAACTTTGTACTAAGAAAAAATGTCACATATCTCGTTGCAAATTCAATGAAATGAATAAAATTTTGTTAATATATTTTTAATTTGGTTCCTTTTAACTTAATAACTTAATTAATCTAGTATTGCTTAGCAAAAATGTCGTATGTCCAAATTAGCTATGAATACCTAATACTATCTTATCTCTAGTATGTTCAAAAAATTTTTTTTCTTTATTTAACAATAATTGTTATATTTGTTTTTCAAAAATTTAAAAATAATTCAACATAGCGATGCGCGAATATAAAACACTAAAAGTTAAATTACCTAAAACCAGGAAAATGTAGAAACTACTTTCTTTCTTAGGACGGCAATACTGATAGATTATAATATTTATGTATTCACGTATTGTAATCTTTCAAATATCTTGTTGGAAACTATTAACACAATAACGAGTTCCTCTACCTTAAATAAATAGCGATATAATCTAACTATATATGATAAAAGAAAGTAGTTATTAAATTATTAATTAATTGGTAAATGTTATATTGCTTTGATAAAAATTATTACGTATGTTAGTAAAAAAACTTTGAAAAAAACTTCAGATTACGCTTTTCCTGTAATAGCAGTTGGTTCTGTAATGAACACAGCAGATTTTTTTTAAATAAATTTGAATAATATGACGAGTTTAATTGTTTCAAAATAGCCAGATGAATAGTGTTTATACAAATCTAAACGGTATTTCCAAACCTAATGCAATATTTGATTGATAAACCACATTATAAATCAAAAATCAATTTAAAAATACCTATAAATTTTTTTCGTATAACTAACAAAAACCAAATTTCTTTTACAATTTTACATTTTTTTATTGTATATTGTTATTTTGTTTTTATTTTCTCATATTAACCGCAACATGTGGCCAGATTCATTAACATTAAAAAATACTTTTAAGAGAACATTTTTATTTACAACAATTAAAACATAAACAAAAGCAAAAAAAAACAGTAATGTTGCCAGGTTGTTGCTAATTTTTTTTTTCTTTTCTTTATAAACATGTTGAAAAGCTTGTGTTTTTGTTGTTGTTTATTATGTTGGAAGTTGGAAACAATTTTTCTCCATTAGTTTACTGAGTAGACTGAGTATTGAGTATTGAGTGAGACTACTTTTGTTTTGTTGTTTCTTTCTTGTTTTTATTTCTTGTAAAATTTGTTTTCGGTAGAATTAAAGTAATTTTTTTTTTTTTTCAATTTTTATTTTTATTTTTCAATTTGTAATTTTTATAGTGTTAAATTCACGCGATTGTTCTATTTTGTTGTTACCAATGTGAATGACTTAATTGTGTACAATATACAAGACTATAGAGTATACGTCGCGGTGAAATTAAAAACCGCCTGTAGTCAAAAGACCTCCACGAATGTATGATTCAAAAAATTAATCAAAAGTCACAGGAAGATTATTATTCCGATAAGTGAGTCGAAAACCCCTGGGAGATTAATACTCCGATGAATGAGCCAAAAGTCCCCGGGAGATTATTACGCCAAATCGTGAGTGCCGAAAGTCCTCGGAAGATTATTACTCCAATGTGTGAATCGAAAGTCCACGGGACATTATTACTCTGATGAGTTAGCCAAAAATCCCAGGAAGCTTATTATTTCGATGAGGGAGTCGAAACTCCTTGGGAGATTATTACGCCGATAAGTGAGCCAAAAAGCGATTTTTAAATTGGTAACCAAATTTGAATTTTGAATAAGAGGCAAATTTTCATTTTAAATAGGAGCTTAATTTAAGCGATAAAGTTGTAAATGTCGACTGATAATTTGCCTACAACTTTAGTATTGATTTTAGAGTTGGATACAAAATCGGGTAAAATCGGGTTTGCCTTTCTTTCCAGAATATTAATATATTTTCACATTTTTTCAGTCGACAATTTCTTAATCGACATGTTCTCAATCGACATTTTCTGACTCGGCATTATGACGCGGATCCAATAGATATTATTTCCTGTAAATGATTATATTTTTAAAAATTTTGGAAATATTCAATTGATTTGATATAATGAATTTAAAATATTTCAGTTTATTAAATTTTAAGTTCATGGGAGCCGGGGGACCTTTGGCCAACTCATGGTGAGTTTTAATTCCCCAGATGAGACATAAAAAATTAGAAGATTTTTGAGACATTGGGACACTTTTGACACTTGGGGGATTTTTGACACATTGAGAGACTTTTGACACATCGCCATACGTCAGTGGTAGCATTATACAGTGCTGCGCTCTTATTATTGAACCAAAAAAATTAAATAGAAAATTAAAAATTTTTTTTTTTTAGAAAGTGAAAATGATTGATGTTGTATGTAATAAGAAAAAAACAACAACAACAACAACAAACTAACAACAAAATTTAATGGACTATTTTGTTCCACAACACCGGCAACAATTACAAGAAAAAAGAAAGTCCATATAATGAAAAGTGAAAAAAAAAATAATATTTTTCTTATAGAAAGTTTTTAAGTTGTGTTTTTTTAAGTAAAAAGAAAAAGAACATTAACTCTTACAAATTTCAAAAAAATTAATTGATCTTAAAATATTGGCTAATTGTTAAATAATAGACAAAAAAAAAAATAAGTTTTTTTAGAGACTATTGTTGTTAAGAATATGATTGTAATTTTGTAGGTCAATTTTTTTTTTTTGATGGTCAGGTATGGTGCTAAAATTTAGTGAAATCTGATACAAAATTTGGTTTTTTGAAGGGGGTAATTTTTGTTTTTTTAAGGAAGATTCGTGATTTATTGGACAGAAGACAAAAAAAAAAAGGTTGAGATTTTAAAGTAAAAAAAAAAAAGTTTGGAAGATTTGAAAAGTGGAATATGAAAGCAGATTCTCATTCAATTGAAAAATTAAAGTGGTGATTATAAGGTTTTTTATACAAGAAGTTTGTACTTAATTACAAATTAAATTTTAGAATAGAAAGTTAGACTAGATGATTTCATAAAGAAAATTTTAAATTTATGAAGAATGTAATTGAGAATGGGGCTAAAAAAAAAAATAAACTTATAGTAACTATTTGAGGAAATATTTGAACTACTTGGGTGGTAATAATTTGTAACATTTTTAACCATCACGAAAGTTTACAATTTTGAATAAAAAAAGTTAATTGAGAACTTAAGTGCGGTATGTGAACTTGGAATTTTCAAAAGCTCACAGAAATGAAATAAATTTATTTAATTATTCAATTGGTCTACTTTGTACATATATTTTTTAAAATTTTTAGGTTTTTTAAAAAAAAAACCATTAAAATGAGTTTTTTTGCATAATTAATAGAGAGTTCTAGGACCATGGAACAAGGAGTGTAACTTTATGATAATTCCTATACTGAAGAATTATATAGTCCGGAATAGAATTAACAAGGCAAGATCAATATTCGAAAGATTTCGGCCAATATGGAAAAGTAACCAAATATCAAGGAAAATAAAAATTAGAATATTCAACTCCTGTGTTAAATCCGTACTAACATATGTCAGTAAGTAATGGCTATTAACAAACTTTATAAAAAATAAGCTACAAGTCTTTGTAAATAAACACTAGACAATAATATATCTAGAATTTTCCGGCCTAATAGAATCACCAACAAAGATTTTTGGGACTTTCAAATGAAAAATCGCTTGTAAAGCAAATAATCAGAAGAAGATTTGGATCGAACACACATTGAGAAAAGACGAAAATGTCATAACCAGAATTTCACTGGAACCCACAAGGAGATTTTAGAGCAAGAGGTAGATCCAGAATGGTATGGAAGCACACTGTCCTAGAAAATAAGTAGATGTGATCTGTGCTGATGCATAATTAGTGGAGTAAAAGGAAAAACAAAACGACAGAATTAAATCTTAACATTAACATGTATCTTCATATTATATCTCCAAAAAATTTGGCTTTTATCCTACATAAACCATAATCAATTCAACAATTTTCTATCTTAATCTCTATCCGCAATTTTAAGTTTACTCTAAAGTTTACTTTTGACAAAGAAATGATTTATTCACAAAACTCTCGTTCAAGATTTTTCATCCATTTTTAATCCATCTTGTATCCTTGAAACAAGTTTTTCCATCGATTAAACCATTCATCTTATATCTATCTCTTTCTCTCTAACAATTAATACTAGAATTATTTAATAAAACAACTGAATTAATAATTATAAAACTCATTGTATAATTAAAAAAAAATTGATACCATAACTCAAATTTAATCTTTAATAAGAAATTATGTATTAAAGTACGATTTTGAACCTAAACTCCTTTGCCCTAATAATAAAACTACAAAATGTCACATCATTTAACTCTTAAATTATCATTTTAATTGTGAAGTGATAAAAATTATTATTTAATTGGTTACCATGGTTACTATTTAACTTCATTATTAAATTAACAAATTTTTAATAAATTATTAAAAATTATTATGTTATTGCAAAGTTTAGTTTAAAAATCATAAAATTTGTTGATGTTATTAATTAATTAAATTTTTTTATTGATTAAATTTCATAAATTTAATTAATTTTTAATTTAAAATAAATTAAATGCAATTGAAAAAGATTTTTATTTATACATGTTTTTTATTTAATTTTTAATTATTATCAATTTTTTTTTCTCTGATTCATAAAAATGAAAATGATTCTTTCGAAAAGAAAGTAAATAATCACCGGATATGAAAGGAAAATTTATTTCATTTTTGTATATTATATTATTTAATAATCAGTTTTTATTATTTAGTCGTTGATGTAGGTTATGTTTAATTGTTGATTAAAGATTGTAAAAAAATATGAACTTAAATATTGAAAGTGGGATAATAAATTTATATATTTGTTTAATAAATCAAAATAAAGTAAAGTTTAATCGTATTTTTGAAAAAATTATTTAACAATATTGATCTGTTGATCTACAATATCAAAATATTGATCTTTAACACCAGTGTTGTATTATAATCTTTAAAACTATTGTTTAGTTTAATTAAATTGTTTGTTATATAATATGTATATATACATATTATGCAAGTTGCATGTATTATCATTTAAATGTATTTCATTTGATCAGAATGTTTATATACATACTATGTTCACATGAACTTGATCCTTTTTCGGATGAAATTTGTGTATTTTCAAATAATTTTCGTCTTTTTCCAAATTAAATTGATCTTTTTTCAAATGCAATTAATCGTTTTGCAAATGAAATTATTCTTTTTCAAATAAATTTGGTCCGTTGTTTTTTAAAACATTTTCGTATCTTCAGACCCAGAAGTCGAACTGACATGATTTGAAAAATTTAGTGCCAAAATACGTAATAGAAACTAAAACAGGGCAGGCTTAAGAGTCGAATTTTTTTAATTTCTTTTGCTGTATTTAGATTCTATACTATAAAATCGGTGAGTGAGTACTTTTTTTTTAAACATTTTGATCCGTCTATCGGATTTCAAGAAATGAGGTTGTCTAAAGAATTTGAAAATATAGGACTAATTTTATTTGAAAAAAGATCAAATCCATTTGAAAATATATCAATTTTATGTGAAAAGAATGAGATTCTGAATTTAGATGCATTTTAGGATTGTATTCAAGGTGGTATCAGGGTATTCCTTTGTTCAAAATATTGAAAAAACTAATTAATGTAGAAATGTTAGCAACCTAATACATTAGGTTTTGGTGTGCTAAAGTCAAATACTACCAAGAGAATAACGCACAGCTCCTTTCGGTTGCTTTCGAAGCTTTTTATGGTTCTCGTAAAAAAAAAAAGATAACAATTTTAGTACTAAGTATAAAAACCTTTTATAATATTCAAAGTTAATAATTTTTATACAATTATATTACCTATTTCAAAATTATGTTACCCAGTTATACTTAAGATATTTGCTGCGTTTTAAAACTATAAAAATTAAATTATAGTTTCTAAGTGAATAGATTGTGTAGAATAATTGTAAAAAAGTAAACACATTGGCAACTCAACAATTTTCAATTCAACTTTTGTATAATTGAATATGCAAATCTTATGCAAGTTACACTAATATTAGGTATAAATAACCAGTAGTAAAAATTTAATAAGATTAATTACAACAAAATATTCAATTTGTTCATTTTGAGGCAAAGTTAAAAATCAAAAGAAAAATTTCTTAAAAAGTTTTTTCAACTCTGCAGTAATTTTTCGAAATATTTTTATTGAAATTATGACATATGCACGTATATATATATATAAAATATGTCTATATCTCAGCATACAATTTTAAATATACAATAAAAATGTAAAATATAATACTAAAAATATTCGTATGATATGTATAGCAGGGATGTACCGTAACAGCATATGCAGTACTTTTACTGTACTTTGATGTATAAACTTTGAAAAATACTGCGCACTGCACAGTAATAATTTTTTACTGGAGTTTTAAGAAAATTCATTAAAAAAAAACTAAATGCATCTATATTTAATCCAAAACTAAGATTTCCTAAATTACTGTTCTACTGATTTTCTCTGGAAATCTTAAAATATAAATTTCATAATTATATTTTATATCTTTTGATTTTAAAACTTATTGATTACTTAATTAATAAAGTACTTAAGGAATATAGTAAAGAATATTTAAAAAAGGTGTTTTTATTTCAATAAGTAGTTTTAATTTATACAACTCCATAATTTTTGAGATTAAAGTTTTTCTTAATTATACTGCATATTTTTAAAAAGTATGTATATATATAGTATACTGCATAATTTTGAAAATTACTGCAGTTTTTCGAAATTATTACTGCAAAAAAAAACATTGTAATCAAAGCACATCCCTGATATGTAGTTATTATAAAAAATTTTAAAACGCTTAAGAAATCATAAATCATTTAAAAAATCTCTTCAGTTTATTATTAGCTACATATATACTTAATTTATTTATTTATTATATATAGTAAGTATATATAAAAATATAATTTATTATATGTTGAAAGTTTCTTGTCATCATATTAAAAAAAAAAAACTAAAATTTCAAAATCTTAATTTAAATTTCGAAATTCCCCTGCATATTCAATACTTTGCTTGTTATCATGTACTCGTAGTTATTACTATAGTTACAGATAAATAATAATTACCTTGAATTGAATACTTAGTTATATATCGATAAGTAATTGAATTGCATGCCATTTTATTATTATATACTTATGTTTAATATAAATTACAGCATGTTAATAATTGTATATTATATGTATGAATATAAAATTAAATAATAATTTTCTATTAAATATTCTAATAATGACATAATTTCTTAGATATTTATATATAAACATATATATATATTTTATATATATTGTATATTACATTCAAAAAGTCAATTTTTAAACAAAAGCCAGGCCAGTAGCCATCAAACATAAAAAACTAAACGATATTTTAATATAAGATTGTTGCAATATAAAAATTGCATAATTTCATATATAATGCAATTCATTTAAAAATGATTGGGGGGCATCGCACAAGCCTCTGGATTTTGATTAAAAAAAAAACCAAAATCGAAATGTATATACAACAAATAAAATGAAATTTAAAACTTATCATTTATTATTTGAATAACTTTTCCAAAGAATATAAAATCGCTTTATATGCCATAATAGTAAAGTGTAAAACGCAATTATGTTGTAACCGCCTGCCTGTCTTGTTTTCAAAGGCTATCATAAATCATGATTTATATTTACTATGCTAATTCCTTTACTTCATTCATTTTTTGTTTTTTTTTTTCAAATTTTTAAATTAGACATAATGAATCGATTTGTTATGAAGTTCAGATATTTAAAAAAAATTGGACCGAATTTATAATTTAAAATATTTGCTTTATCAAAATTTGGTACTTTTGGGCAATCCTATAAAATGGGCAAACAAATTGAATTTGTCCATTGTAACCCAGAAGTAGTTTTAATTATATTTGAAATAAGTACGAGACGAGAATTAGATTAAGATTAACTTTTAGATTAAGTTAATATCCTCATTCAGTGCAATTTAATCAATCACTTGGAGGAGATAAGTGAGAAGTGTAAATGCAGTCTAACTTTAGTTTTCAAAATGTACAGCGGTAGCATAGAAGGAATATGGAACATTGATAAGATTCCTAGATTCCATTGATAAGATTTTGAAATTATATAAAGTATCGTATGTTTGGATAAGAAGGAAGCCAGGAGAAACCGGAGTTGGAGGGAAAAAAATGTTGGCAGATTTGAAAGGAAAATTGAAAACGAATCTGATCAGGTTATTATTGAAAAGTTGTAACGGGTTATTTCTATTATTGAGGAGAACTGGTAAGGTTGAATTGGTAACCACCTGCAGTTTTAAACCTTTTGGTGATTTCCACAGTGAAGCAACGAGCGTTGAAATTGGTTGACAGAGGTATTATTAATTAAAATTCAATAGAATTAGAGTCTTAAACTCCAATTCAAGAGATTAATGCTTTGATATATGTCTGGATTGTTGGAACCGATGTTAGGTACAATTTTGGATTTTTCTCATTTGTTAGTGTACTTTCTTCGAATAATGGTTTTGACGCTTCCAACAATCTAATTATGAAATATATGTCCGAACTTTAGAATATTTTTTTATTTACGATTACAGTTATAAACGATCTAATGAATAATATAATAAAACAATTCCATGCAATTATTAAATCTTTATTACAATCATAATTTTATGATCGAATGATCTGAAGTTACTTACAGCTAAAGTTCCAAAATTATGAACAAATTTAGTAATTCTTTAAAGCTGGAAAAAAGTAAGTACTACATTAAATTACTTTTGCTACCATTTAATAGTTCCAAAAATTTAAATAGACCTATACATATCTATATTTATCAGATCTATAATTTCAAAAAAAATAACACAAGAATGCTGATGAAAATACTGAAACATAAATCAATTTTTTGAAATTATGAAAAAAGTATAACTAAAAAAAAAAAAAAAATGCAAATTTCGAAGTTAAATAGACTTTCAAAAAAAAAAAAAAAAAAAAAAAAACCAGAGTCACGATTTTGACATAATTGAGTTGTAAATTGAAGGAAAATAACAATAAAATAGAAAAAAAACTGAAGCAAACCAAAGACTCAAAGACTTAATTCAAAAATTGTTTACAATTTTTTTTTTTTTTACTGCCTGATCTCATTTAAATGAAAATTACATTTTATACCCATGAGTCTATGAGAGTGTTGTAAGCACTTAGTTAAATAACTAATAAAAAATTTTTACTATTTATTCAACAGTGAATTTTATTATACATTTTGAACAAGGAATGACCTTGATTTTCATGTTTTAATTTCTTATACAGTTTTGTATTAGCGAATTCTATTCTAATTTAAATTCTAATATTTCGCTAAATATGGTAAAACATGAAGAATTGTTTATTTGAATTGAACAAAAAATTGTCATAAACCATATTATACTAACATTTTAAAACAGTCATTAGCACTAACGAATGTGTTAACTTTATTTTTTTTTTATTTAAAAATATAGACATAAGCAGATTAAGTAAACAGTCTTTTATTTAAATTATGTATATTTGTGTACATAAAAACTATACTTAAATAGTTCAAGGAATCCCCTGTAAATTATATTCTTAAACTGACACAAGACGCAACTGGAGCGTGACAATGTACTCTGAAAACAATTACCCTAATAAAATGTGAGTATATTTGACTTAAAACTTTTAAATGCAACGATAATACTAAAATATTGTTGAATTTTAATGTTATTAGTTATTGCTGTAAAATATGGATCATGGCCTGGTGCAAATAATGGGAAATGACAAGCAAAAAAATGTAATTTTAATCATATGTGATCGTAATATAAATACATTACTTAAAGTAATTAAAGTATAGTACTGCAAAGTTATTAGAAATTTATAATCTTAATCAGTAAATATATGTTAATACTTCAGTAATTATCTCTTAAATTTTTGACATAACATTTGCTACGCCCCTGATTCAAGGCTTGTTTTTTTTTACATATCTTGAGTTAATTTTTCACTTAAAATGAAATTAATCTTTATTTAATGCTGTTATACAGTAGTCCTTCAATGTAGTAAGTATAAATTTAATAATAATAATAATAATAATAATAATAAATGTTAGTACTTAACACATTCGCCTTCACTTAATTTTTAACAAGCCTATACTGGAAATAATACTCAATTTTTCTATACAAACAAATCCATACAAATAATACCGGGAATCGCTGCAGTTTTGTTTTTTTTTCAATTTAAACATGAATGACGTGAATTTCTTCATGAATGTGTTAAGTAATAATTGCTTGAATTTTGACACTCAATTGTAACATCCCTGGTTCGAGGCCTGGTTTTTTTCACATCTTGAGTTTAATTTTTATTTTAAATAAAATACTCCTTTTTTAAATTGATAAACAGTAGTGTTTCATTGTAATAAGACATAAGTGAATATTTTGTAAGTACATAAATGTTATAAGATTTTAATACTTGAACTTTGATAACTTTTGCTACGTCCCTGATTCGAGGCCTGGTTTTTTTCACATCTTGAGTTAATTTTTCACTTTAAATGTAATGATTCTTACTTAAATACATCAGTATCTAACTCTTGTTAGTTAAATCTTATTAAAAATTAAATATGATCAGTTTTACTAAACATCTGGCCCCTTCCAACTTCTTCCGAAATTTTTAAAATTAAACAACAAAATATTTCAATTTAGCACTTCCATTTGTTATATTCTTAATCTTGAGTTCATTTTTTTTGTCTTTCTAACCCTTTTAATATTCACTTCTTATTTAGCATATTATGCATAGTTTATTTGGGAAGCTGTCTTTAGCTTAACTGAAATACAACAGCAACAAATTAACATTAATAAATAATAAAATACAATAAATTATATTTGGTATTTTTTAAAAACATCTGAAATTTTAGAATTTTGTCGCCACTATGTCTACCTTTAAAATAAAATATGTATATATATATATTTTTTAAATGTATAAATATTCAATCTACTGTGTGTAACCATCCAACCATTTAGAATAAGTCATTTACCATTGTTTAAAAAAAAAAAATTATAATAATCGTTTATCTTTTAATATTTAATTCTAAAGTAAGTAAAAAACGTATGTTGATTACATAGAACACCACAGCGCTAGAGCAGCTACTCTCAATTCTTTTAATGTAAAATAAGAAAATCCAACTTATTTTAAATATTTTCCCATCTTTCATTACAAAAAAAAAAAAAAAACACTAATAAAAATTCCAAAATTGGAATTTTTGAGCTCATAAATTAACATAAAGAAACATAAAATTAACATTTTTGTAAAAAAAAAACCGCAGAATACAAAACAAAAAAACAAACTGAAAACAAATTATAAATTTATAGTTTCGAGAACAGATGTCGTTTTAAGCAAAAAAAAAATGTAAAATAGTAAACATCAAATAAACAAAATTTAGATATAACATATATATATATATATATATTTTACGATTAAAGAATTAAAAGAAATATTAATGTAAAGTTGTTAAGTTGACTAAGTCACCGTGACTTCAATTAAAAAAACTATGACATTATATCATTGTGGTATTTGTGTGTGTGTATGCAATTCGCTTTTCAAAGTGTTAAAATGCAGCAGGCAAAAATGTCATATTATTTTTTTTGTTTTTTTTTTTGTTTTACTTTAGGCTATCTATGAAATTTATTGTAATTTTAATATTTACAAAATTCTTTAATTTTTAAAAATAATAAATAAATTAAAAAAAAAACAAATTAAAATAAAAGTTTAAATAAAAATCAATGATTTGTTATAAGCACTTTTTTTTTCAAAATATTTATTGCATACTTTTAGGAGGATTTAAAAAAGGATAAAAATAGAATATTAAATGCGCAAATTTAAAGGATATTGAGAAAATTTTAAATAGTAAAATAATAACTAAATAATTAAAATTAGTATATATGTATATATATATAATAATGAAAAAATTTTTAAATAGTAATTTTGGAAATATACTTATAAAATATAAATATACAACTATACTTATTTATATATAAATTAAATTAAATTTGGTGCAGTAGAGGCTTGTGAGTTTTGTTAGCTAATTAGTTATTACTGTAAAACATGGTTGTCAATTTTTATTTTTTTTTTATTCCTTTTCCCCATTTCTTTAAGGAGTATAGAGGGCATTCACCAAGTCATTTAGATTAGGCTTCAGTTTTTTGTAATCATTCTAATTTACTAAGATGTTGACTACTCGCATAGAGTTATTGTGTATTATAGATAAACAAATGATTGTGCGCCATCTGTTGACTTAAAAAAGAGTTATATATATTTTTTTCATATAAGCTTATATTATAATACGATAATTATACAAATTTATTATATTTTTTATTAGAAATGATCTAACTGGGGTTTAAACCTGAGACCTTTCACTTAAATTCCGTTGAGTCATAACCAATACCCTGCATTGGTCAAGTAATTTTATGACATTACTATTTGTAGAATTAACTATGGATTTTATTAATTATGAATTTCCTGGAACTTCTGGGTGTCCTTTTAGTAATTTTTAGACCGAACATACACGGTTCAAAAATTTTTTAAAATATCATATATTCAGGTTTAAAGTATTCTAGAGAAGTTAATTTGTATTCAAACAGAACTATCATTTAAATACTCGCCACCTTCAATCAAAAATGTTGTATTTAAAGAGTTAATAATTAAAATTACAAACTTCGTTGATTATTAAAAAATGGATTAAAAAAATTAAAGTCGATATATAAATATAAGCTGGGTCTGAGGATAAACATCGATAAGACAAAAATGTTAGTGGTATCCAAACCCAACCAGAGAGAGCAGGCAGCAAAATATTACTTTTGCAACGTGGACAGAAATTAAAAGTTTTGTCTATCTAGGGCTCGAAAAAACAAGTGCAAACGATGAAACAACAGAGGTAACTCGAAGAATAGGCAAAGCAAACAATGCATACTACTCTATGTTGAAGATAAAGAGATCTTCAGAAGTGAGCAGAAAAGATAAACTTGAGCTGTAGAAATCTCTTATCAGACCGGTGTTATGCTACGACAGTGAAACGTGGACGATGACCCAAGCGACGGCAAATCTACTTTCCCATTTCGAGAGCAAAATACTGCGTAAAATTATCGGACCAATTTAGAGCTCTAAAAGTCTAAATTTAAACTTATGTTTTTCATGTATTTTTTTTTAAATTACCACTAATATATTTCCTAAACAATTTTTTTTTTTATTGTAAATCTTTAAGACTCTGGTTATAAAAGTTATAAAATCTTCAAAATTGGGTTATTCATCAATTATGAAGGTTTATGAAGTTCTATAAACGGACTAACATTTTATTAGAAATTTTTAAAATTAAGTATATATTTGAAAAGTTTTTCATCAAATAAAATCTATAGAATACTACTAAATTTACTATAGGATACATATATTATTATTTCAGCTTAATAATCTTTTAATACAATGTTTGGATCTATACTTATAAATATTGAAAGGAATAATGACAGATAAAATATGTAAATTTAAAATCTTTATATATAAATACTGTTTAAATTTTTTTTTAAAATTTTAATATTATTGCATAAAGATACGATATTCCTCTGTTCTTGCAATTTCGAAAACCAATCTATAAGTAAATAAATTACAATAAAAATTCGAAAAAACTGATAGCTATCAATGAGGTGAGTTTTTATTTGAGTCTTTTGTTACCACAGCAAGTAACGTAAAATTTAAAAGTCCAAAAAATAAAAACCAGATCAGAACAAGTCCCATTATTGTATAATTGTATTTTTTATATCTAAATGTCTTAATATTTTTTGTTACAGCTTCAGTTTTTTTTCGATTTTGAGTTGCTTCTTTGTGCTATTGTATACTTATTCTTTTAATTCCACAAATACAGCATGAGCAACAACAACGGCAACATAACAAATAAAACCATTTAATAAACTGTTATAAAACTGTACATTAAAAAAATATGTAATATAAATATACTTATAATAAAATAAAATTTTTTATATAAAATTTTAAAATTTACATTTCATTAGTGAATATTAATAAATAGGTAGTTTATATATGAAGATGATAATAACAGCTGTTGCATAAAAATGTATATATATATACTCTTTACACATTAACTTGGTTTTTTTTTCAAATGAAATTGACCTTTTTCAAATAAATTTGGTTCTTTATTTAAAAGCGCAAACGTATCTTGGAACTCAGAAGTCAAACTGACATAATTTAAAAAATCTATTCCCCAATTTTGTAATAGAAACAAAAAAGTGGTAAAAAATTATGATAAGCGCTGAAATGACATTTTAATATTTGGGGGACTGTTAAGGGCGAGATATGATTGCGAGCTTAAGAGTGGGACTTGCTCTACTATTGAGCTTCTATACGATCTTCAGCTGAAGTTATGATAAAGAAGTTTATTTTTTATATATAAATGTATATTAAGCTTAAAAAGTTTTATTCTTAATTTTTGAGTTAATTTATTTGAGTTTAAAATAAATTTTGAGTGTTGAGTAAAACTGGGACGCTATATAAAAAAAAATTGACTCATGAATTTCCTTTCGAGTGAATTTTTTTTATTTTATACTTATTATCTGATTCTACTCTAAAATCGGTGAGCACTTAAAATATGTTTGAGTACTAATTAAGAATTATTCTAAATGTGTGAGTTAATTTATTTGAGTTTAAAACATTTGAGTGTAGTGTAAAACTGGGACGACATTTTCATCTTTTGAGTAAAACTGGGATTAAGGAATTTCCTTTTGAGTGAATTCTTTTTATTACACTTATTTATTACACTTTTCTTTCTTCTTTTTATTACACTTATGGTTCTACTGTAAAATTAGTGAGTACTTTAAATATAAAAATCCACCTACTGTATCCCAAGCAATAGAGCTGCTTAAAATTCACCAAATTAATTTGAAAATTAGGATTACTGTATCCCAAGTAATGGGGCTGACTAATTATCAAATTATTTAGAAAATTGAGGACTACTGTAACCCAAGTAATGGGGCTGATTGACAAATTTATTAGAAAATTTAGGATAATTTAATTTGGAACTGAAAAGAGATCAAGTTCATGTGAAAAGAGAATATAGATATATATTGAATTTTTTTTGCCGCATTTCCATTTTGTATGTCATTTTATTTCGGAGGGGAACATAAGAAAGATCAGAAAGAAGAGCCAAGAGGTCATCAACTAAATTGTCAAAAAAAATAAATTGACAATTTTTACATTGGACATTTTTTTTTGTATTTTAATAAAGGAGTGTTTCGGCAGATTCGTCTTTCTTCTTTTTTTTTTTTATTTTTGGTAATATTTGGTGTAATTTATGATCTTAAATATTATTTTTTTTTATATTTTTTTAATGGAGTCCCTCTCTTCTATTGGTAAGTATTTAAAAAATTAAAAAAAAAAATCTCTTAAATTAATGTTAAAAATGTTCATTATATGTGTATAAAATGGACTTCGTACCGTGTATTTAAAAAATTTTTTAGTGTTAATGTTTGCGGTTTAGTGATAATAATAAATTTAAATATTATTTCACATTTTTTTTAATTTAATTTGCTATGTTCTTTGATTTTTATACTTTTGGATTTTTGTTCTGATGTAAATAGTGATTTGGTGGTTAAGAGTTGGATGAATTCCAATGTTTTCAAAGTTTACAACATAAAAGAACAAAAAATTTAGTTTTAGTTTTGGTTAAAGGGATTAAAAAACCAAATTTTGGCAAAATTTTTGCCAATTTACTTTATTTAATTATTTTTTTTTTTTTGTATATATATGGGTAATAGAATTTATGTTGTGGTTAAGTCTTTTTTTTTAAATTTGGAGTTTAGTATATTAAAACACAGATTGTTGTTTTGTATTCAAATTTTAAACAATTATTAATGTTTCGTATATTTTTAATGTTGTGGTTCTTATAAAAAAAAGGAAGAAGAGGATTATTTTAGGCCATTACTCCATGTTTAATATGAAATTTGGTAATTAAAAATGTATTTGGACTTTGATTTAACAGGAAATTTCCAATGAAATTTTTAATTTTTAATTTCAATATATGTGGATAAGCAAGTAATGAAAAAAATCAATGGTTTTTAAGAAAGCAAATTTAGAGTTCTATTTTTCGTAAATTACTCCCAAAAATATTTGGACAGGTATTCCATAGAGGGATATACTAAAAAATTACTTATTTTTAAGAACTAACATCTCTTACAGTTAAAATTCCTAACTCAAACCGTTTTAAGTGATCAAGTATCAATTCTCCAAAAATTTAGTTTTGCATAAAGGTAAATAAAAGCACTGTTTGGTGTTCCAAGATCTGACCAATGGCGTAGTGGTAAAGACGCTGCGGGAGCTTTCGGGTTCAAATCCCAGTCAGATCAGATCCAATAAAAAAATACCGTAAAATTGATCGTTAAATTGTATAATTATGTTGTAATAGTTTATATTATAATATAAAATAAGATTTAATAAAAATATATAAATAGCTCTTGTGTAAGATAATAGATGTCGCACAAAATTAACATTTGTATATTCATAATCTTATACAATTTCTACAGCCGAGTAAGCGACAACTTCGTGAATATAAACGATTAAAGAAACTGAAGCCTAGTCTAAATAGACTTGGTGAATGCCCTATATTCTTTTTTAAGAAGTGGAAAAGAAATAATAAAAAAAATCTGCGTTTCAATATTGATCTTATAAAACTTTTGCTACATCAATTCATATATAGGACATTTCCGTACTTTTTGGGGCTGTAGCTCTGTAACGAGTGGGTCTACAAAAAAAAGTTCTTTCATGAAATTAATTTTTATGTGCATAGTTAAGATCTGAAGGTAAAATTTCATTTTCTTATTTACAACGGTGTCAACATTATGGAAACAGCGACAGACTGTTAGATAGAGCTAAACTATATGTTAGCATATTTTTTCAAAATTTTTTAAAAATATGCTAAAAAAGGTGTTTAACCTCTGGTTAAGAAGAAGATATTTAAACATCGAAATACTTAACTTGTTCTTAGAATTTAACATTTTGAATTACAATAATAAATATAACTGATAAGTAAACCCAATTTTAAGTAATTAAATAAAATTAGAATTTAATATTTTTAGCAGAATTTACAAATGAAAGTTTATCTTAACTTTATAATACTCAATTTGGTTTTAAATATTATTTTTCACTAAATTACCTTAAATATGTATAAGGAATTATTTAATAAGTCAGAGTTTTAATTATGTCGTAGTAATTGGATTAAATTTCTGTTAATTTGCAAAATTTATTTAAAATATTAATTTTCTTACAATTTTTTTAACTCTATTGTAAATTTGAGTAATTCTTATAACATAGATTACAAATATTAAGTTCAACACAAGTTTTTGTAATGTTATTATATGGCTTTATGGTACAAGAAGTTCAAATTTCATGAAAAATGAAAAAAAAATAATTAGTTTAAAGTAAATGTAATTGATTTTTAATATTGTTGTAATTCTAGATCAAAATGTACTTAAAAAAGTGCCCTGATTTTATTTACAAACCTTTTTAATTTAAATTTTAAATATTTACTACTTTCTATACAGTTGTTCTAGTTTATCGTAAATTGCTTTAATATTTGAAATTTAATACAGCGAATTCGTTCGTTGATTTCGCTGTAAAAAGTCGGACATAATTACAAGTTTTGTATAAAACTGTAACAAGTATTTTAACAGTTGTCCGAATTTTATAGAAAGAGTATTATTTAATCAAGTATTAAGTAATGCAAGCAATTACATAATTTACAAATTTTTATAGAAAGGGTTATAGAAATTTTTATAGAAATAAAACAATACCCAGATTAAAGCATGCTTTTCATTAAATAAATATTATTGTAATATTTTTCAAGTACTTGTACTTATCATAAGTCTTTTGAATTTTTTGTCTGTTTTTCAGTATACGGAGTTCAAAATGAAGGGAACTTAGTATACTTGGAGAAAAGGTACTTTTAGTATATTTGTAACTTGAGTGTGATTACTAAATATTTTTTCTAAATCAATTCAAAATAAAAAATACAAAGATATAAAATTTTTTTAGTAATTGAAAATAATAAAAAATAGTAATTATATATTTCTGGTGATTATTTTGTTGATTATCAAAGCTGTAATGTTAACAATTGTACGTTACAAGTATAATATCATATATTTCTGGTGATTACTTTGTTGATTATTAAAACTGTACTATTAACCGTTGTACGTACAAAATAAGATTTAATTTTTCTGGTGATATTACAACTTCTTCTATTCCCTCAAAAAACTAACAAAACCTAACAAAACTCCTTTCCAAATTAACTTCCTAACTAAATTAACTTCCTCAATATGCAATTAAATACATATAGTTATAAAAAAAACGTGCTAATATTTACTTATCGCAAATTAAATACCATAGCCCATTAAAATTGCAATTCAATTACTTATACAAAAATCGCAAAACTCTCAATTATATAGTATTCACGTGAATTAAACAACTGTTTAATTTATTTCCTTATTTAACCATTGTAATTGTGTTTTTTTTTTTTGAATTGATATGATAAGATCAATTACTTAACCTAATAGCATCACTTCATTACATATATATTAAAAATGCCAATATAATTATATTTTATTTTTTTATATAAAATTTATCGAAACAATTTAATGTTAAATATCAGAATATTTACCTACGTACAATTGATTATTTTAATTTATTTAAAAAATTTACCATTTATTTTATTTATTTAAAATGAAAACAATAAAATAATTTTTTAAAAAGAAACCAAAACAATAGCAAAAGTAATCACAAAAAAAAAAACACAATTCTTGTAACGAGAACAGTAACAACAAATACAAAACAAAGAATTTTGTGGTGGAATGTTACACAATGATCTCATAAAAATTCCATGACCTCACATAACAATGAAATTACAAAAAAAAAAAAAAAAAAAAAACTAGAAAAATAAATCAAAAATCATTTTCCCACAAATAATTTTACTCTCTCTTTCTATCCACGTATTAGTTTTTCCTCCTGCTCTAACCTACAAAAAAATTGCGGGAAAAACAACAAAGAAAAACCAAAATAAACAAGGCACAATGTCTGGTAAAAAAGAAAAACAAAACAACAACAACAACAACAAAAAATAATCATTTTTACTGAAAAACAAAAGTCTATTACAGAGACTCCTTACATACACCAACTAACTAAAATAATGATGTGAGTAATCACTTTTTTGCTACGAGTACTTTTTTTTTAAAACAAATTTATTTTTAATTTGCATTCAGATTAAAAACGTTTTGTATTCAAAAATAAAAAAAAAAAAAAAAAAAAAACAATAAATAAGAAAAAAGTCACAACACCACCGGTGGTTATTTTTAAAAACAATAACTACTGGCAGCGACATATATTGGTTTTTGATTTTTTTTTTTTTTAAGTTTTAAAGCATTTTATTCGTTTAACAGCGGAACCTTAAATTACAATAAATTGTTATTGAGTATTTGGCAACATTTCAAATGAAAATACAAAAAAAAAAAAAAAAAAAACAGAATTGTCAATAAACAAAACATAAAAAAAAAACAGTTTTGCCTGTAGAACATGCAATTTATACAGTAGGTATGCAGTTTTTTTGGCACTTTGTTCTTCTGGTTCATACATTGGTGCAATGTAAGCGAGTACAAAATTGTTGTTTTAGTCTACTGAATAATTTTTTAGTATTTATAGTACATATAAATAAATAATTGTATAAGTGGTACTTGCGATTTTTTAATATAGACACATTTTTCCTTTAAAAATTTATAAGAAATAAATAATTTTTCAATTAAATTAATTACATAACAATTCTACTGTTAAATAAGGTAACAAGATTTTACCATATTTCGAAATAAAACTGTCATCAAATTTTACTTCAAATTGTCAGGAAATTGTAAAATGTTTTTTTTTTAAATACCCCTTTAAGTATGCAATATGAAATTAATATTTTATTTTGATGTATGGCGTCGTTTTTAATCATTTTAGGCTATAACTGTAGGCAAGGAACAGTAACAATTCCACAACATATTAATGAATTGTTTTTCGGTGAATTGCTTTTCCGTGAATTGTTTTTATGTGAATTGTTTTTCTGTAAACTGACCGGATACCGTAAAAAGTACAATACACTACGTAATATACAACAATAATTACATAAAAAAATTTCAGCCTAAAAATATGTAGAAAAGATAAAAATTATTGCAATTATTTTAATGTACTTGATAATAACTTGTTCGACGCATAAGTACATGTGATCCAATAACTAAGAAGTATGTGTATGCAAATGAATTTACATGATCGAATTGATATTTAAGTTTGGTGCAACTATAAAAATATAGTCTTTCTTTTACAGATATGATTCCAATCAGGATTTTAATATCTTTACTTTAAGTATCAGTACTTTAACTGTTATTTTACATTGTTGAGCTTCATCAACATCAAATTGTTATGCAATACAATACTTTATATTATTTATAAATATTTTAATATATATTTTATTTATTTTAATATATACATACTATTTGCAATTAAAATTTCATTAAAATACATTATCATTTTTCATTGTTTGAAATTTATGTCTCTATTAATTTTTTTTTTTAAATTACTTTTGTTCTTATTAAAAAAGTAATTGCATACAGCATAGTTTCTATTGATTACATTATAAAAACAAATTACAAAAAAAAACTGTCAGTCATTACAATGTGATTTTTAAAATTTAAAATTTAATTTATATTTTCATTTTATTTTTATAATTAATAATAAATTCTGTTTTTTTTTCAAAAGTAATCATTTATGAAGACAGAATGCTGTCATTTAATGTCATGTAATACAATAATTTTCACTTTATTAAAATTTATACTCTTACCATATATAGAAAAAAAAAATAACAATGGCAGAATAAAATTGAAATATATTTAAATTTTAAATTAAAAAAAAAAAAAAAATATTGAAAAACAAAAAAGAAAAATAATAAAATGCGGAAAAAATTGTTGAAAATAATTCTAAAAATCAAATGACAGTGTAATAGAACCACTATTGATGAATCATATAAGAAGTAATTTTCATAATGTCTTTATTTGTTTTGTAATTTTTTTTTTATTGAATAAATTTTCATTTTTTTATTTTTTTTTTTTTTATTTATTTTGTACAAATATGGTAAAAACCAATTTTGCTTTGTGTTTTCCAATGTGATTGCAAAAAATTCCCTCATATTTTATTACAAGAACCTGCAATTAATGCATTTTTGGAATCCGTTTTTCTATAGAAGTTTTTAAGTAAATTGTGATATTATTTTATATGCGGGTGTGTGTGTTTGACATGAGGTATTAGAATTGGTATTTTATTCTGTAATTGGTTCTTGTACAATTCATTTAAAGATATTTAAAATTTTATTTAACTAAAGAAATAGAGTTATAGGTTTTTTTTTAATTTAAAGAGTTTTTTAATTCGAGTTGTTGCTATAGTTTTGATATGGGGGATATCATGTGCCAGCCTAATACGTGGGTCTTGCGAACCGTTGTGCACCCAAATACTTTTCAATTTATAATTAATATTATTTATTTTGTTTATATGATATATTTCATATTTTAAATTATATTTGGTTACCATGGGGATTTATTTGTAAAGAAAAATTTTTCAATAATTTTTTTCCAACTAAAAAAATTCATAGCCCGTTCGGGAATCGAACCCGCATCCCCTCCGTGAGTAAGCCAAATTCTTACTCACAAACCTATCGAGGCCCCTTTAATTCGAGTTAATATTAAGTTCTTAGTTTTAATATTGTAAAAAAACCTCTCTGTCAAATTTCTGTATATATAACAATTATAAAGAAATCAAAAGTCGGTGGATTTAATATAAAAGAAGGGAATTATAATCAGATACCTCCTTAGTAGGATATCCTTAACCCTAAAAATCCACTTCAGCCCAATAAGTAACAATTTATTGATAATTTACGTATATAGAAGTATAGCACATCCGGCACAATCTTTAAAGTTTTAAAAGAATTAATTTTTAAAGAATTATTATATAATAACTATAGCTGGCGTTTTATTTTTATTATATAGGGTATTAAGAGCTTAGTAGTCTTTAGACCTGGAGGTGATAGAGGGAGTTCAGACGATCAAAAAATTGTTCCACGAGGGAGGTTGGAGGGAGGTCTTTTATGACTCCTCTCTACAATTGTAAAAAACTCATATTTAGAGCATAAAAATGAACCCATAACTGGTTTGGAGAGCTAACAGTTTACCAGTTATGTAACTTAATATTGGTTCGAATGACAAATCTTACTTCACAATTTTAAAGCCCTATAACTCAAGATGGAGGCAAAATATACTCTCGTTTGTGGAACAAGTTTTTGATCATCTAGACTCTTTTTATCACCAAACCAATGACCGCTTGACACCCTGTATAATAACTATAGCTTCCGATTAAAATTCTGAAAAAATGTTTTTAACTGATCGAAATTCGAAAACTTGGTTAGTTGTTGATGACTACAATTGCGAATTGTTTTTATTACTTTAAATAAATAAAGATTTCTAAATATTTTTTATATATATATGGAAAAATACAGGGGAGTCCAAAAATGGTATAAATTAATAAATTCTGAAAATAATTTAACTTAGTTTTTTATTTCAAAAAAAAAAACTGCAGCTGTGATCACTGAAAAAAGTGTGTCAGAAACATATTTCAAATTTTTAAATACATTATGTATTAGTAGAATGTTCAATAATATGTTAGTGTAATATATATTATAGAATTAAATGATTGCATGTTAAAGACTAATAAATTTTAAACTTGTCAGTAAATTAAGTAATAACAAATATGTATATTTATAGATATATTATAAATCTTACATATATATTTATAAATTTTAGTTTAATTAATGACTTTATAAAAATTTACATTTTATTTTTTTATTTTATGAAGAATAAATTTTATACTTAACAAATAAAAGAAAATTTACAAAATGTTTCATGTTCTAGAAAATGTATACCGCAATTTCCTTTTAAATGTTTGTTGCAATTTTTTCTTCTATAGAAAAAGCCTTGAACTAAAGTTTACTAAAGTTTACAATAAAACCTCATATCTGCATTTCCCACAATATGAAGATTACATACACTTCTTGTAATTGGAATATAAAATTTAATTCATTTATTAAATGTATAGTTTTTTTTTTTCATTTTTTATTTAAAAATAACATTTTTTGATTTCGAAAAAATAAAGAAAGGTATTATAAAAATTATAAAACGTTTGTGATCACATCTTTAAAAAAGGAACTTGGAAGGTAAAGGTTTTTCTAAAAAACCTTCGAAAATAATTAAAGACTATGCATCAAAAGACTAGTATAATCGAAAGTAAGTGAATACTATGCAGCAGAATCTTATGCGATACAAGAATGTTACACACAAATGTTCTTAAGGGATAGAATTGATGTTTTGAATAAAAAACTGAATGAAAAGTTTATATAAGCACATATATAGTACCATTCTATAGAACAACATAAGAACCCAGTTTCTTTAATTGAATCAGTATAGAGTTAGATACAGAACTAAGTAAGAGAATTGGACAGAAATGGAATGTGTTAGCAAAATCTTAACATATGGCGTGTCACA
Organism: Dolichopus griseipennis; assembly: GCA_963082915.1. Classification (NCBI taxonomy): domain Eukaryota; kingdom Metazoa; phylum Arthropoda; class Insecta; order Diptera; family Dolichopodidae; genus Dolichopus; species Dolichopus griseipennis. Next base: position 53,704 of record CAUJBZ010000089.1, read on the forward strand.
AGTCCTATGCTCAGACAACTAAGGACTAAGGACTAAATTCCCTATTAGACTTCTGTTGTTTTTAATTATTTTGTATTGGGACTTTTGACTCATTTCAAAAAGTCAAAAGTCATATGGGACTTCCAACACGTCAACCTCCTAACAATGTTGACTCATATTGATAGTCACGATTATATGAATCCAAGCATTAAAGGTATATTTCGTTAAAGATTATCAAATATACAGTTTATCCCTTTTGCCGATCGTGGTACTTGGACGATGGAACTAAAAATCTAGTATGTCAGAATTGCAAAAATGTGGAACTTTATTATCATACAAGTATTCCGAAAAGATCATAAGTTTTTATTACATTACATTTGTTCAAATTTTAGACGAAATTAAGCACATTCACATCATTTAATTTCTAAATACATTTTTCTCCACCCCATGTATTCCCCATGTATTCCATCCCATGTAGTGAACTTCTAATTCAACATGAGAACTTCGAGTATTTGACGTGTCTTTAATCAAGAGATAATTGCCAAACATTTAATACTGGGTTAGCAAATTTTTACAACTCACAGACCCTTTTTGTAGTATTCCCTATATAAGTTCTTCATATATCCCACAGTTGTTCTGAACTACCACAGTGTTGTTTAATTTTTATTTTTATTCCCTCATATAATCGATATTTTTTTTCCAATATTGCAAATTTTAAACAATGTTATAATAGTAATAATAGCTGCAATAACATTAAATTTGCATAACATTTTTATTGGATTTCACAATTTGTTTTTTTTTTTTTTTTTTTTTTGTAAATTTAAATAAAAAATTCATTGTTTACAAATCGCTTAATCAGAGACAACGCTTCAGAACAACCAAAAAAAAATTAAAAATAATGAATGACGAAACTATTACTTATCTTTTTTTTTTTGATTTCTTTTAATTTAAGTTGGTTCTTTTGTTGCTGCAACTTATTTTTTTTTTTTTGTATTTTGATCAGATCAAAGTACTGCATAGACTTTAAAGAATTACAACAGAATTCTCCCACAATGATATTTGAATAGAAAAGCATAGAATAACAAAAAAAATTATCGAATATCATTTAATTTTAAGTTTTTTTTTTTTTTTAGAATTAAAAGCAAAAAAATGTTGCATTTCATTGAACTTTACATTATGTAATCAATGCAGCAACAACGGTGCAATAGAACACCCAACCCAATGATTAATGATAAAAATTAAATTAAATCATCAATGGGCCTCCAATTTGAATACTAAAATAAGTGATCAAGAGTATTAAAATAAACGCATTATAATAATATTAAATTAAGTCATTTAAAAAGAGTTGTTGATTGGTTTTAGACTTTTATTGGACATGATCTGAGTTTCGTGTTTAGTTTGGATTCGTGCGTTTTTTTTTTTGTATTTTAAATTGATGAAAATTTGCATGCCATTGTAGAATTACAACTTACAAGTATATAGTACTGGTATTTATATATATAGTTTAATTTACTGATAATTGCCTATATACAACTTTAATGATGTCTTAATTATTGAACGCTATGAGAACTTGTATACGTTCACTTAATCGGCGTTATGATACAATTTGTTGTTTGTTGTTGTGTTGAACTATTCTGAGGACTTGTATCATGCTGTTATAAGATTTCGTTTTCTTGTTTTTCTTTTTTTTAACTACATCATATTTTTATCATCGGATCAAGAGACAAGAGGTCAATGTAAAACATCAACTTTTATTTTAAAAATGAATGAAAATAAAAATAAAAAGAGAAAAGAAATAACAGGGAAAATTCATTATGCATCACACTATAGAAATGAATGGAAAAATGAAGAGTGGGAACGAGAGGTACGAAATGCATATATGAAATATGCATATGAAAAGGTTAGTCTCTTGTTCACAAGGTGTCAGTGTAAAGGATTGTGTTTGTGGAAAAAGAAACTATCAGTTTAAAATTAAGAACCATAGCAGCTTAGGACGTTGGATTCAAGAAGGAAAAATATTACAGACAGTGGGTAAAAATAGTATTGAAAAAGTTAAATACTGGCACTCGAGTTATTCTTAAACGTTAAGTATATTTCCGAACTTAAACATTAATTTTTATAACACTTTTATATTTCAGCCAGGCTTCCCCTGACAGAAAAGTTGCAGGGCTCTATATAAAAAAAATGCTTCCGAATGATCTGTCAGATATTCTGGCTAATAAGGTAAGAGGTCTTAGAAGAAGAAAGTATACAAATTGATCGGGCCCACTATAGAGAAAAGTTTTGGATTGGCAGCCCCTAATAATTACAAATTATGGCTACACTCTTAAACCAAAACAAATAAAAAGGTTTTGTAGATACCCTAAACTCTCTAGAGGAGTCAAAGGGTAAAAAATAATAACTTGAAAGAAGTAATTCCTCAAACGTACTTGATAAGAAACAAAACTCTCGAATAAGCCATAAATTATAAGTAAATTATTTAAATTATAATATTTTATTTATACTGTCAAATCGAATTTACAGTTTTTCCTAATTATACCGTTATTTCGTAAACAATTTGTCCATTTTAGCCAGTACAGCTTGGGCTTTTATACATCGATTGTAAATGTTATTTTAATAATAAGTACTTAGTTATTAAAGTAACTGTCAGTGACAGTTGAACTTGTCAAAAGTATCTACATGCCAAAAACCACACTAAAATTTCAAGCTGACTTATAAAAAATGTACGAAACACACACAGAAATTTTTAAAAGTCAATAATACAATTTTTATCGATTTTGTTTTAGAATTTATTTTTGGAATCTATACGGAACAGAACCTTATGGAAACGTTTTAATTTTTCCAATTATAGTAAATTATAAAAATAATATTGTATGTTTTTTTTTTTAATTATTGACTATTTTGAACATGTCATAATATGAGAATTTATTGACCAATTCAGACAAAATGGGAAAGAAAATTAAAAAAAAAAAAAAAAAAAAATAGAGAGTTTTATTAAATTTCATAAATCATTAAAAATATGTCTACATTTTCTGTATTTTGTATTTTTTTTTTTAAAGTCAATTTTAAGATTGAAAATATTTTTTTCTGGAATTTATTACATTTTGATTGACTTTAATACTTTTTTTTGTGTTTTTCTTTTTTTTCGCATTTTTGTTGTTATTTTTTTTTTGACGTAAACTTGACATTTGAATTCACATTCAACATAAATGATAATTTTAATTGGGAATTCAGTTTTTTACTATTATAGTGATGGTTTTGTTGATCAAATGTGAAATAAGTATTTGAGTGAGTACTAATACAGATTATAATAAGTACTTGTAAAGAATTCGATAAGCACATATATTACAGAATCTGTTAATTGTATAACTATTTGACTCATAAATGTTAAAATTTAAATAATTATTACATTATTATTATTATTATTATTATTATTATTATTACTAGAAATAATTAAAGTTGAATAACATAATGAACTTATTTCAAGAATTGTTTGATTAGGTTCATTTGTAATCGATTTCCTGGTACAAAAAAACTCTATACAGAGCAGTTCAGATGATGATAAAGAAAACTTAATTTTTAAGTGTCAGAAAATTTTTAATGAATGAAATGAAAAAAGTTCATGGATCAGTTACCTTGAACCTTATTAAAAATAAAAAAAAAAATTTACTTTGAAGTTTAAAACAAAGATTAAAATAAGTAAAAATTACTTATTTTAAAATTAAAAAAAAAAAAAAATAATTTCTTCTATTTTAGATTAATTGGATTGGATTAGTTGCTTGAACCGATCATATTGATAAATGAATTTCATTTTCAAAAACATTTTCTAGAAAATAAAAATGAAAAAAAAAAAATGGGGTTTTTAACTTTCCAAAAAGAAATCAGGAAAAAGTTATTAACTTTATAGAATTAGTTAATAAAAAGAAATTTTGTTTATGTTTTAATTATTTTAGTTTAAGTGAATATGGAAGTGATTTTAAATTGGAGGGATATTCTGTTGAAAAGAGAAAATCTCAGCTTAGAAATAAAATAACTTTGCTTAATAAGTTATAGTTGATAAGTTCCCTGACGGTTTTGTGGATCATGTTTTTCAAAAATGGAAGAAAAAAAATGAGTCACCTTATGCTTTATGGTTACAATAAGTACTTACAACATATTAAACTTATGAAAGTTTACTTGTTATGATTGTGTTGTAATGAAACTATGCACGCTTAAATGTTTCTCCTTAAGTTGGTCACATATATCAAACTTTTCACCCAAATTTACCTTCTATCATTTATCATTCTTAAATCCCAACTCCCATATAACGAAGTTTATTTTCTAATACCCATCCATCAATTCGCACTAAATTTGTTTAAATCTACAATGTTGTTTTTGAAAGAAAGGTTATTTTAGTTAAATCCAAAACTGCCTTAGAATCTCTATATAAGGCTTTTAAAAGATTTTTAAGATAAGATTTTTTAGATCTTAAATTTTAATATAAATAAAAATAAAAGACTTAAAAGGTTCAAATCTTCTCATAAGTTATTCGGTCTGCAATCCTTTTTAAGAACCTCTAAAATTGACCAAAATAAATAGAAATGGAAGACTTAAAAGTTCAAAACTTCTCATAATCTACTCAGACTGTAATGCCTTTTAAAAACCTATAAAGTTGACACATATAAATAGAAATAGAAAGACTCAAAGGCTCATAACTTTTTATCCTTTCAATCTTACAATTCTTTCTAAAAACATGTTAATTAAAGTCTGTCCATGCATGATATAGCTTAGAAATTAGTTTGACAACGGATTGAACATTAACCAAATTAAAAACTTGTCTTTTGACAACCAATTGAACATACCCTATACTACATTAATTATAAGAAACCAACTTTCTTTTTGTATTACTCTAATGCCAAAATATAAGAAAACTAGAAAAATAGTTAATCTTACTAATTTCCTTTTCCATTATTTTAAATAATTTACAAAAAAATTTTATAATTTCCTTTGGTTCATTACAACTCTATTAGTCTCAATTAATAAATTGAGATCGTAATAATTTTACAACAATTTCTAAGAAACTAACAATAAATTATACAATAAAAATATAATGACTTTTGTAAATCAGATTTCACTTAATGATCATTAAAAATTGTTCAAAATAATTAAAAATTGTTAAAATTTAACAAAAAAAAAAAAAACAATAACCTCAAAAAAAAAATGTCAAAAATACCAACTAATAAAATAAAAAAAAATTAAATTTCTTTGTAATAAAAATGCTTTACGGTCTATACTCTCAGAGCTCAGACACCTTAAAAATTATAATTGTAATCATCCTGTCTGAAAATAACCAATCAAAATATTCTTTAAAGCGTGAAAAAATTAAACAAAGCAATTTGGTACACGAGTCGCGAATTTCAGACTAATTTTTTTGGATTTTTTTTTGAACATCAGAACAATTAAAGGTATGAGGTAATTTGGAACAGCAAAAAAAAAAAAAAGGCATAACTAACAAATCTTCGTAAGTAATTTACAAAAAGGTAATTTAAAAATTGAAAAATAAATAGTTTTATTTGTTTTTATATTGTGTGGTACTCTTGGGTTTTTATGACTGAAACCCAAAAAAATAAAAAAATTAATAATAACATTCTTAATAACCTTTAGAAAAAGACTAATATTTCAAATTGTTAATTAATGGTAGTTATTTTTTTTTATTTTATATTTTGGTTTACCTGAACGGCACACGAACATACCATTGTGTTGTTATTTATATATATTACGAGTATAATTTACATTGATACCGTATATATTTTAAAATTGACACGAAATTCTTTTGGTAAAAACAAATTAATTACAAGTTTTTATTACTAAGATTTATTGTTTTGTGGTAAATGTACTTATATAAGTAATATATATGTATGAAATACTTATCTGCTCCCTATGAAATTTCAATATGTCTTAGAGTAGTTAAAAATTTATATAATTTTTTTAATGTTATCTGTGCATAAATTAGTAATATTCAAATATAAGATTCTTCAAATTTAGTTTGAACACGAAGGACTCAGAATCATAGTGGTCTAACCAACAAAAATATAACTTTATTTAAAAAATAGATATTTAAAAAAATGCAATGTTTTGAATACATCATAATATTGCATCTGTAAATCAAAAAAATTACCAGATCAATTACTAACCGATTTTAATAACCGAACGACAGATATCCAAAAAGAACGCACACCATTTAGTATATATTTTTCAGAAATTTCCAATTTTAATTTTAAACCATGTAAAAATATATAAATTCCAAATATTTATCCTTCTTTCTCGAATTTCGAGGTGAAGGGACATACTATTATCTATTAAATACTTAATGTAGGGAGTTAATTTTTAAATTAAGTTACTGAAGGACCTCTTAATTTTGTTCGGTATTTTAACCAAATCCCATGCTAGTGATTTTTTAGCTTATTTAAGGCGAATTTATTTTGTGAGTTAAGCAATGAAGGCCCTTAACCTCTACAACACCAAAATATAGTTAAAAACATACTACTGCCAAATGAGATTAGAGTCATCTTTTGAAAGTTTAAATATTTTGCTATTAACATTTAATTGTATTATTTTTAGAAATAATTAGATTATCATTTGTAGAAATTTCTGAATCCATTTAGTGTGCAGGCAGAATGAGGGAAAGTAGCTTCTTACAAAAAATTGGAGGAATGACAGGGAATAACTTTTTGCATGGAGTTTATTAGTATAATTATGAGTCCTCCTTTTTTAATATTTAGTTTTACACAAGAAGTCAGCCACCCACTAGTTATTTTTAATATAGAGGTTTTAATGAACGTCTGCCACGAATTATCTCGAACGTGTAGGTTAGCTTGAAAATTTCACTATTTTTTCTGAATCTATTTCGAGTTCAAAATAATTCTATGTGCGAAGTCATATGTATTTATATATCAAAATATATTTCTTACCAAACCATTTGGTTTTAATTTTAAACATGTGATAAAAAAAAATTGATCTTACCTGAAAAGAAAAAAAAAAATTTTAATTAATATAAGGTAAGTATTTTGTGATATATTAAAATTTTATTAATTAGAATTAGGTTCACTATATAAAAATCAAAATTTAATATTACTGGAACACGACTTTAAAAATTTATAACTATGACTAAAGAAATGTCTTGAATAATTATTCGGAGCACAGAACCTCTCCAGACAATCCAAAATAACTGAAAACTATTATTCTATTTTCACAGATATTTTTTAAATCTCCATAGAAAATCTTGTGAAATTTGTTCTTAGGACTTACAAAACAATATTCCTATCAGTCTAAAGTTCTGCAACTGCAAAGTGCTTCGTTTTTGAGTAATCCCTTAACTATACCTTGTTGAATTTCTTATTTATTCTAAGTGTCTCATGGCAGTACCCTAATCATCAACCATTTATCACTAATAAAATAATCATTAGTTTGATAAGGTTTTGCTGCACCATATTTTTACTAATAAAGTTTTAATTAGTAGAAAACACTCACTTATCAAAAAAATGATTATTTTATTAGAGATAGACGGTTGGTACAAAAGGGCCCAGATGTCTGATGGTATTTGCTGTACAAATACATATTTAAAAATTTCAAATTTTCATGGCTTCCTAAACGAGTTCCTAACTTAACTACTTAATTATATTTCAATTAAATTTTAATTTCAGTTAAAAAAAAACCAAAACTTATCAAATTAAAATAAAAACTCGATAAGTAATAAAACAATTAATTGAAAATTGATACCATGTAATTAAAGTATTATTTGCACAAAATTACATGGATAACAAAAAAAATCATTAAAACTTAATTTGAAAATTATACCAATTTTATACTTAAGTTAATTTCTAAAAAAACAATTTATTAAAAAAAAATTATTAGATAAGTATTTAAGTCGGGGATAATAATTCAATTTTCATATTATTTTTAAGTATTAAATTAATTTTTAATCAATAAGATTATTTAATTACAATTTACAACCACAAAATAATCCAGACTTATCTCCCCTTGTAAATTATTATCAAATTTGCTTTCAATACTTGAAGATGAGGCAAAAGACTTCAACAAGTTCGTTCAAATAATCGAAGAAATCGTGACAATAATCGCTCGAAAAAAAAAGCTGCCAAAGCAATTACAAATAATAAATCAACTTTTCAAAAAAATATTTTTTTTTTACCTGTGTATCCCAAAATATAACAATTACAGGTGAGTAATTTTTGTTTATTTGGATATTTGTTTTTTGTTTTGGTAAATTGATTGCTGTATAGGTATAGAAAACATGGATCGTTTTTCGTGATCAAACACTCATCAATTTCAACCTTTAAACAAAATTTATAAACGATGTGGCAAAAGTCCGGGAGCCAAAAAGTCCCCCTGAGGACTTATGACTCGAAATATAAACCGATATTTCCTGGGAGATTATAACTCCGATGAATAAGCTAAAAATTGCCCGGGATTTACAACTCGAAATATAAGCTAAAATTCCGTGAGAGAGTATAACACCGAAGTTTCCCGGGAACTTGTGAATTAATCAATTGAAATATTTAAAATTTAGTACCAAAACAATTACAAAAAACTGATATTTTTTAGAGTTCCCTTAAAAAAATGGGAATTTCCACTTTTTTCCAAAATTCTAATTTTGAAACCAACTTAAAAATCGGTTCTAATTTAAAATTACGTGTATACATGAATTTATAAATACTCTGGAAAAATGGACAACTATGATTGTGTGTGTCACCAACTTTAATATGCTTTCTTATAATTTATGGAATCTAACATATACAGGGTGATTCGCAAGTAAGTTCCTTGACATAAACCATACACATATAAATTTTTCTGTCAGAATGCCAAAATCTTGTTCGAAACAGAAGTTATCTGTGTTTTAATCAAAGCTGATGAAAACATCTTAAAATCTTCTTTAATGCCCTATAGTCTTGGCCCCCATAGAAAAATTTTCTACCCAAGGTATTTATAACGTGAAGGTATATGGCACTTACTTGCGAATCACTCTGTATAAATACTTATTGTTTTAAATCTATTAGGTACTTATTTTACTTATTCTTATATTTTGATATCAGACTTTGCCTAAATCATCGGAGTTATAATCTCCATGGAAGACTTTTGTCTCTTTCTTTGAATCATAAATCCCCGGAGGACATTTGACATTGGGACTTTTATCATATAGCCTATAATTTTCTTGTTAGAAAAAAACAAAACAATAATCGCGCGTCAAATGAAGCGATCAATGTGTCTTGCATTAAACCACGTTTTCAATAACTATATTTATGTACTTATTAATTTGTATATAAACTTATTTGAAATAAACATCAGACACATAAAATTAATTGCTTCCTCGTTGGGTTTCGTTAAGTATTTATTCAACTTTTTTTTTTTTTATTGAAATATCGATAAATCATTTTAATTGACAATATATATATATATATATAGTTACCTATAAATAAAAATTGTTTTAGTTGAAGTTATAACATCTCTTCTTCTTTTTTAAAATTGAATTCGATCAGGTGGAAGAAGAGATGATAAAACTTCTTTAGATATAGAATTAATTTTCTTTTCATTTTTTCATTGAACTTCGTGTTCGTGTTTTTTTTTTTTGGAGGAACATGGCGAAACGAAATGTCTTTAATTAAAAAATTTGTTAAAAATAAAAAAAAAAAACGAAAATAAATAATCAAAATCCAAAATAATAGTTTTGTTATTTTTGTTCAAATGGAGGCGACAACCTAATTATCTGAAGTTTTTTTTTGGTAGAACATCAGGTACTATTGATTCCCACCTTTTATTATATAAAAATCTGATAGTACAGTGGGTGTTAGAATTTGTGAATCAATGGAGATACGAATGCAACTATTAATGTAGGATACGATTTTAAAGCACTGTTCATATATGGCGCTTAGAATGAAAGTGGTTCCGATTCTATAAATTTTTACCTTTAAGATATGTTGCTGCCGTTTTAGAAACCTTAATTAATTCAGAATTCACAAATAACTCAAAACATATTTTTTACTATACGTATTTAAATTTTAATGTATTTCTGTATCTGTGAGTTATATTATTCAATTTAAAATAATCTTAAAAAACCCCATTGAGTTTTTTCTAGTCAAGATTTATACTTAAATTAAAATTTTAGTTTTCCAAACAGCTGCTATTTAAAAGAGTTTTAAACTTGAAGAAAAAAGGAAATACCGTTATTAAAATATTTTCTAGGATTTACCGTTATGGATACGTAAGAACTTAATTATTTAAAAATATAAATATTGCAAGAACACTATATACAGATTTTCAAATATTTGTGGTATAATAGGTAAATATTTAGTTTATAAATCGAAGTAGTGTGAGTTCGAATCCTGTCCAAGTCAAAAAATTTTTTTTTGATTTAGAAAAATATATATTCAAAAATATTTTGCCTTGTTCAATATATTAAAAGTTCTTCAGAATTTGGTAATTTTTACCTGGTATTTTTAATTTATCTTGTGCATGTTATGAAACGTGGTGATACTTATTCAAAGATAGCATCTAAATAAGAGGTAAATTAAGCAAGCTAATGAATATCTGACCGATGGTGTAATAGTTAAGTCACCGACCTTTCATTCGAATGGTCCTGGGTTCAAACTCTGGTCAGATCAAATTCAATAACAAAAAAATTACAATAGCAAATGCCGAGTAATCGACGGTATTTGTGAAATTAATGATTAAACAAAACTCAAGCATTACGCTTAATGACTTAGTGTCACCCTGTAATCCTTGAAGGATTAGAAAAAAAAAAAAAAAAAAAAAATATTGAAAAATAAAAAAAAAAAAATTGAAAAAGAAAAAAAAATATATTTTGACATTTTAAATTTTAAAGCATGACGTTTCTTCTTTGAAAATACTCTTTTAAAATAATCAAAATATCAGAAAATATTTTGTAATTTAGTTTTTTAAGGCGATACACTGATTACTAGTAGTCACTAATTGATTACTAGTAATCACTAATTAATACCTAGTAATCTTTATTTTCTAAAATTTAAATTCATCAAATTTTGAAAACTACAGTACAACATTCAATTTATGCCCCGACTGTAATTCATAAAATTTTTAGATAGAAAAATATTCTATTCATTTGATGAATTACTAGCAAGAATCCAGATAAGTATAAGTACTGCATACAAAATATGACAGGTTTTTCAATTCCTTTTATTTTTCTGAAGTCAATTTTAACACGGTTGCTTGGTTACTTGTGTGTTTACTCACCATTGCCAACATTCACTATCTATAACTTATTTGCACTTATTTTTGCTTACCTTTAAGCATCTTAGATCTAGTTTTTAAATTCTAAAACTTTTATTTAGTATATATATATATATATACATGTTTACATAACAAAATAGTTTTTTATTACTTATTACATTGAATTTTCACTCATTGTTTTTGTCACGGATATCAGTTTAACTAAATTTTAAAATGTACAACTAACTATTATATTATAAAATACATGTTGTACTTAAATTAAAATTGTTATTATATGTTATCTTTTGACGCAATTTCTTTAAAAAAAGCATTATGATTACATAATTTTTTTTTAAAAAAAAAATTTACACTATGTAACTATAGAATCTTTTTGAATACTTAGTGAATAGTGATGATCTTATTTCGCACCAGTATTAAATATCATGTTTTGAATTTTGTTGTTTTTGTTTTTATTTAATTTTTTTATATTTTTAGATTTTTGCTAAGGCGTTAACAGAGCGCGCATATTTAGAAGAAAATATTTATAAAAAATGGGAAAAACAAACAGATATCTAACAGAAGAAGAAGAAGACCCAGTCCTAATGTTGACAAATGGTTGTTGTTTGATGTTGACTTAATGAGGTAAAAAAAAATTCAATGATGGAAAAATTGAAATGAAATGAATTTTTATATTTATATAATTATTAAAGGGGACGTTTCAAAATTCCAAATGACAAAATCCTAAAGTAGCAAAATTCCAAAGTTAAAAAATTCCAAATTTCAAAATCCCAAATCACATAACTCCAAATATCAAAATTCCAAAATTAGAAAATTTCAAAATTGATTTTCTGCATATAAAAATGTCAAAATCGTTGGATAAACGTAAGTTTTAGATAAATGTCAAAATTAAATAATTTTGTAAGAAAGCCTGGGAAATTTGACATTCTAACTATTTGAATGGCCACTTTTTTCAGAATATTTATATAAATATATATATACATATATATAATAGATTTTAGGTAAGAAGAGGTTTTAGAGTTGGATTTAAAATCAGAGTTATATGCCTTTTACAAAATATCTATGTCTTATATATGTATAAACTAGGTTCTAAATTAGAAGGGATTTTAGAGTTGGTTACAAAATCGGGATTACTTGAATGATTTTCTAAAATATGCAGGAATATACGATTTAAGAAGGACTAATAATAGCCTTCAAAATCGGGAAATTAATAATTTGTTAGGGGGCTAGTTTTTAAAAAAAAAAGTTTGTCATTGAGTTTTGGAAACTTTTTTAAGCAGAAGGGTTTTTGGAATTATTTTTTAGAATAATTTGGGATTTAGTAATAAGTTAAAAATAATTTGGGATTTTTTTATTTGGTATTTTGTGATTTTGGATAACGTACCCAACTTTTTGCTGACGTCCAGTTTTAAAGTATGCTGTATATACAATAAACTTATATTAATATTATCATCTAACGTAATGCGCCAATAGATTATATACAATTTATTAGAAAATGATGCACATGTTATACGTGAAACTTTTTATTTTATTTTTAATAATTATAATTTTATTTTGATTTATGAGATTAATTTTGAGATTTTAACGTATAAGAAAAAAAAACTGGAAAGATAAATGAATCGCATTTTTTTTTTTTTTTTTTTGAAATTTCTATTGAAGAATGCGGAGATAAAAAGAATTTATTTTTTATTAGTAGTGCATATTAAAATGCCGATCATATTGCAGAGATTTTTCATTCAGTTTGAACAAATATTTAATAACTATTGATCTAAGATGATAGAAGAATATGAAGTAAGAAGTAGAAGAATATGAAGAAAAATAATAATATGGTCTATTTTAAAAGATATTAAAAATTCTGATCATAATTTAATTGAGATCAATCAAATTTTGAATGTTAAATATATAAGAAATCTGATATACTTACACTTGTAATACATGTATATAGGTAATATAAGTATAATTACGATTTCATTGAAAAATTTAATATTTATAGAATTATTTTAATAGATTTAATAGAATTTGAGAACAGTTGTTTAATTAAATTTTTGTCATATAATAATTCTTTAGTCTTGAATTATATTCTGTTATTAATAGTGTTAATTATTACATTTTGTTCCAATTTTCAGAATTATGCTATGTTATACTTTATTTAATTATTTATTAGATTTTGTAATACTATTTATTAATAATTTTCTGTTATCCTTTGGGAATGTTTAAAATTCTGAGTATAATTTGAATTGGGATTCTGCATGATATTACTTATATACAATAGTATAAAATCCAAGATTTGGTAAGTTAGCCAGTGCTCAAAATATACCGTAACCAACTCAATACAAGTCTTCGAAAAATTAAATAGTGTAACATTTAATAGTAAGTTAAAATAAATGTTAAGAATTTTTTTTAAAATTATATAACGAGATTTTAAAAAATTGGTGGTTTAGTAGATAAATATTTGGTTTATTAAGCGAGGGAACGTGAGTTCGATTCCCGCACGGCGCACAGGTAGCACAGATTTTTTTTAATTTAGAAGCAAATGTATTTTCAAAATATTTTGCCTTTTTAATATTTGGTTCCAGAATTTAATAACTTTTACCTGTTATTTTTACTTTATCTTGTGTATGAAATTAAACGTGGAATACTTATTCAAAGACAGCATCTAAATAAAAGGTAAAATTAGCAAGTTACTAAATATCTGACCGATGGTGTAGTAGTTAAGTCACCGGCCTTTCATTTGGATGGTCTTGGGTTCAAACTCTGGTCAGATCATAAACAATATATAAAAAAAATATCCTAATATAAAATAGATAACACACAAACTGTAACATTTGTGTATTCATAATACAATACTCTAGTTACAATAAAGCAAATGTCGAGTAATCGACGGCATTTGTGAAATTAATGATTAAACTAAACACAAGCTTACGCTTAATGACTTAGTGTCACCCTTACATCCTTGAAGGATTGAAAAAAAAGTACAAAAAAATGAAAAAATTAAAAAAAATAGAAAAAAAAAAGAAAAAATAAAAAAAAAAATTAAATATATAAAAAATATATTTTGAAATTTCAAATTTTTAAGCATAAAGCTCACTTTTTTTAAAGTTCTTTAGTAACTTTTTTGAACTAAGTAAGTTTATTTAAAGAATTTTTAAAATAACTTATTTTATCTAGATTTTTCTTTAATACACTTTAAGAACTCTCCTACAAGGGCTTCAGTGGGTTAGTGGCTAAGCATCTTACTAACCGAGAGAGTGCGGGTTCGATTCCTGTACGGGTCATGAATTTTTTCGAACCGAATATAATTTAAATATAAACAAAATAATTAATATTGCAGTTATAAATAAATAGAAAGTATTTAATTTAAGAAGCCCAAATACCAAATAGACAAAGAACTATAATAATATCAGGCAATATTTACATCTGTCTTGGTATTAATTATAAATAAAGAAATAAACTCTCCTACAGTTTCTTCAAAATATAGGATGTGATAATATTTATCAAATTATTTGAACACATGCTCATAAAATGTAATTGTACTAAGTAGTAATTAGTTTTTAATATATTTATTAAAATATAACTTACGTTTCTAAATATTGAAAATATTGATAAACCGGCGGACGCCGATAAAAGAATCCTTCTGCTTTTTCCACCATCATGACGTATTTAATTCACCTCCATTCAATTAAAATATCCCACATATAAGTTATATTTGTTTTAAAATTCTACACTATTTTTAGAATTTTATTTCGTTTTATATAATTAAATAAATTAATTTATAATAAAATTAAAAAATAAAAGAAAAACAGATTTAGTAAATATTAGCAAAATCACAATTTGTTTTATCTCACGGTCTTAAATTAATAAAAAATTTTGCTGACCCATTAACCCAACTATTAATATTATTTAAATAATTTAACTATTAATTTTTTAAAACTTGTAATAAAAATTAAACAAGAGAAAACTTTTTATTTTAGCACTTCTAATTCACTTTTAAAAGATTTTTTTAAAAATTTTTCACAGGAAAATGTTAATAACACAATAATGGAAGTAAATAACAATAAAATGTTTAGTAAAAATATTTTAACAAATTTATTTTATTTTTAATTTCCTTTTATTTTATTTTTAAATAAAAATGAAAAAACTTTTCTTTAAATTTCACACAATTTTTTTTATTTTTTTACCGTTTTATTTTTCTTTTTCCCCCGTTATTATCAAAACAGTAAAAGAAAAACCAATTGTTTTTTTTTTTTAAATTTGTTATCGACACTATCAAGACACCATCTCTCTGAAGAATAAAATAATGAATGACAGTAAAATATGTAATAAAGTGAGAGAGAGTGAGAGAGAATCGATAAAAGATAATAAAAGAGAGTTACACACAACTCACAACACAAGGGACAGTTACATTTGTTGTATTGTATTATTGTAATTTGTAATATACAGAACAGAGTAGAGACAGTACAGTAAACTCGTAAAAGGTTTATTGTTTATGTATGCATGTATATATGATGTAAAATGTTAATTGAACTGTCATGTCACTCTTTTATTTTATTTTTTTTTTTGTTTTTGTTATTTTGTTCGTTTTTTGATTTTTCAAATGAATCGGAAATTTCGGAATGTTATAAGTTATGATATTGTTTTACTGTCATGCTAGTGATATATATTTTGATATTAGATATAATTTTATTGTTGTTGTTTTTATTTTGTTTGTTTATTTTTAAAGATTCAATTTTTTTTAGTTTTTTTATTTTTTTTTTACTTTTTATTGTATTAATTTGACATATTTATGACACTTAATAAATGCTATATTGTTGTTGTTGTCCTAATTGTATTTTATGTTTTTTAATTTAATTTATTGACAACAACACAAACTGTCAACATACAAGTAAAAATTAAATAAAAATTTAATTTTTATTTTATATTTAAAAAAATTTTAAAAATGTTTTAAAAATAAACAATTGTATTTTTAATGTCTATTAAAATATTTTAAATCTGAAAAGAAAAAATAACATACAAATTTAATTATTAATTAAATTTTAAGGGAATGTAGGTACATTATATTGGATATTTTCCCCGTATATTTTTAAATTAAAATTTTCTATTATTTTTGTCAATATTTTCGTGGAGTTTAATATTTAATTTGTGTGTAAATTTTTAATAAATAGGTATGCATTTATTAATTAAATAAAAATTTATAAATTTTAGAAAAATATTGGAGACGGTGGAAATTAGAAATTAGAAAATACAGAACAATTGAGTATTTACAACATGCACATGGGAAACTAGTAAATATGTAATATGTAATTTTTTACTGATCGGCAAATTAATGAAAAGAACTTTTTATAATTTTTAAAATATAATTTTAGATCAGGACCAAGTCAAGGGAAATGTTAATTTTTTTTTATTTTTGTTATTTTACTTGGTATTTTACTTGGCTAAACCCTTCCCTTATTAAAACTAGTCGAACTGACTGACCATTAATTTTTTGTTATCTTTGGTTTGAGTATTGGTTTTGTGTACTTTCACTTAGGAAATCTGTACTTTATAATATGTTGTCTAAAGGTCTTTTTCTTTTAAGCCTTCCTATAATAATTTGATTATTTATTAGATGAGCAGCTTCAATATTTATATGCCCTTCTAGACGAGCTTTATGTGTTATGGCATATCTACTTATTTCATCTATAACTTTAGGAATTTGTAAATCTCTGTGAATTTCACTATTACGTACATACCAGGAAGCACTTACTATGTTACGTAGGACTTTATTCTGAAAGGTTTGTATTTTTTTAATATGTGTTTGCTTGGCACAACACCAAAGCTGAATGCCATATAACCATATAGGTTTAATTACTTGGTTGTAAATTAACACTTTATAATATATTGTTAATTTAGACTTACTGGCTCCTAGTAATTTTCTTTATATTTATTTTCAAGTTCTAGTTTTTTCTTTTTCCACCTTAGCCTGACATCCAGTGTCATTCCTAGGCATTTTGCCGAATTTTCGATTGGTACAAATACACCATTTAAAATTATTTTAGGTGGGTTTCTTATATTTCTATTACTAAAATTAAAATGAACAGATTTACTTTCTTTTGAAGATGTTAATTGAATAATTTTGATAGATTGGAAAAAAATGGAATTGGTGGAGTAAAATTCAAGATAAAAGAACTTACAGAGGCAGTTCTCTTAAAGAAAAAATGTTGATCTATTTATTACAACTTACAGATGATGTTTAATGTATTTTTATATAAAAATTTATTTGGCGTTGTCTAGGTAATTCAACACTAAGATAATCTACTGAAGAGTCCAATAGTGTTAGATGTATGAAACACTCTAAATTTACTACATTTTTCGAAGTAAAAAAAAAATAGAATAGCTGGTGTTGAGATGTAATCATTTCTAAATGCATTTGCCAATAAATCAAATTTATATTTCATTTATTTTGTAAAACTTTAAGGTGGGAATTTTTTAAATATTTAATATATTCAATTATACTTTTAACTTATTGTTAGTTACTAAGGATTTATTATATTTTATAAAGATAATTATATTTTTAGAATTATATTTAATCAACTTTCACAACCATATTTTATTTTCAATATAATATAAATAAGAATTTTCAAAAACAGAAATGTAAATTATATTTTCACACACTCTAGAGTCTAGAATATAATTAATGGAATTCTATTCAAAAAAAATTTGTAAAAAGACCCAATAATCTAAGAAACAAAATTAAATCTAATTATAGAAAACTATATAAAATTACAATTAGACTTCTTTTTAGTTTCCAAAAAAAAAGAAAATAAATTTACCAAAAAAAACATAGACTTATTTATACCTATAATGAAAATAAAAATTTCAAATCTTTCTGGTGGTCTAAATATTATTTTTTTTTTTAAAGTATTTTTAAAATTTTGTTAGAAAAACATAAAATATGCGTTTGACGCAGTCTCTTACACTTTTTATACAATGTTTTAAATAATAATTAAGTACTTATGTTTTAAAAAACTTATATTAAGATTTGTGAACCAAGTGCATTTTTTAAAAATCAAAAGCATACAATAACATTGTAGATTAATTCATAAATTGAGACAAATAAGTTATAAATTAGAGAAAAGTTCTTTAAAGTTTACAAAAATTATTCTAAATTAGGGAACTAATTTTAGATTTACATTAAAAAAAAACATTATTTTTAAATGATTGACATGTAAGTTCTCTTTGTTTTTTTTTTTCTTAATTTGTCGATTACTTAAAAGAAAGTACAAATATAGAACAAAAGGAGTGTCACTAGAAATGATGAACCACTAATTACTTTGTGTCTTTGTCTTCCTTTTTAAACTAATATAAGTATCTATGTATGTTAGAAGATATGATAACGTATGTTTTTTTGATATAAGCATTGATAGAACTGATTTTTATATGCGTAATATTTGTCGGGACTTAAGTGAAGCAGGCTGAAAGAGATGGGAAGGGATGGTGAAATAATGGGAATGGACATGACGAAATAATAATTACTTAACGCTGGAAAATAATTGGTCAGAACATAAGAAAACAGCTGAAACTTTAATAAATATAATCTAAAAATATTGAATTGTATAAAATCAATAAATAACTAGGTAAATTTAACTGGCGCACATTAAAGTAATATACAATAATAAAAATTAACTTATATCGACTATTTTAATTCACAGTATTTACTCATCAAATTAATGTAAGGTTTAAAAATCAATCAAAGTTTAATCAAGAGCAAAGAAACTCTATAGCAAGACAAGTAAACTCTAAAGACAAAGTAGCCAAAGATGCTTAAGCCACTTCATTAGTCCACAAGTGTTTACCGGAAAAAAAGAACTATTTATTAAAGATTCCAAGCATTCGGATTAGATCAAGTGATGATATGTAAAAATATCGATTTCTCACAATTGATTGTTATTAAGTATTTATTACAATTAATTTTACAAATGTTGGTTTCATTACGCGGTTCTCCATCAGTGTGGGAACAAATACATTATTAGTGGGAGATAATTTTTAAGTTTTTTATCAGATAATCTTCCTTGAATTACATTAGTTGCGTATTTTCAATAGACAAATATTAATTTACATGAAAATATTTTCAAAATACTTTAATGTTCAACCAAGTCGAAGTAAAAACTACTTTTACATCTTTTTATAACATTTTATCAAGAATTTTATAAATAAAAATACTTTAAACTCATTGCAAACTAAAGTTATGGAAAAAATTGAGTTCCGCCCTACACTGAAACCAAAAAATGGAACGAAACTATTTCTTGAAATAGTTTTCAGTACAATTTAATATCTAACCAACAATTTAAAATAAAAATATGTATTTCCTTTTTTTTTGCAAGTCAATAACTTTAAATTGCAACATGATTCTAATACAATATAAAATAAAACCAGAAACCCTCCTAGAACCCTCCAAAATCAAACAACAAGAAAAAAATTCAAAATTGGAAAAATAAATTTAAGGCGTGTTGTAAGTCAATAAAAAGAAATTTTAATCCCCCTTTTTTTTTTTGCTCTCAAGCAACTTAACAACATTCAATTTCTAATAATACAAAATATTTCAAATATTTTTTTTTTTTCCCCTAAAAATCCCAATAAATTTTATCCATTACTTTGGATATCAAAAGAAAAATTTTTCAACATCCTGAACATAAATATTTGAAAAAGGAAGGGGGAAATAAAAGAGAATTGCAGATTGAAAATTATCATTCCTCCTGCTCCCAGAAGAAGGAACACAGGAAAAAAAAAACTGGACTAAAAGAAAAATTTTAAATAACACAAGATGAAAATGCATTAAGAAAAACCATTATTTCACTATGGTGTCGTCTCTTTTATATCCATCACAAAGATCCTTTTTTTTTTAATTTTATATTTTCTTTTTAGTGCAATTCCTTCCTGTCTGGTACAACACAATCTATACCCCTGCCAAATCATCATAGTAAAAGATCAGAGTATAAAACAATAACAACGACAACCACTACAGGAGATCCTGTCACACGTTGTCTTTTTAAACAATTTCGATTCCTTTTTTTGTTTTTTTTTGTATTATGTTTAATTTTCTCACACAAGATTAGTATTGAAGGGTCAATTCAGGAATTACTTTGGTAATTTATCTTTGGGTTTTGTTTTTCTTTTTTTATCCAAACAGAATATAGTTGTGAGCATAAAAATGGGATCACTTATACTGCTCTTTAAAATAAAACTTATAAATAAAGTATAATACGAGAATCATTTAATGCCTCCAATTTCTGATAATTGAATTTAAAATCTGAAGCTAGGAATGATCGAAAAATAAAAAAAAAACCCGTAAAGTACAGACCCCCAAATCCAAAGGATTTTCGAGATAAAGGTCCTTAAATTAATATCATCACTTATGGTGAATATAAAAAGGTATTCCAATATTCGTTCCAATGTGTCAATTCATTTGTCAAACTTGCATGACCTGTTATAATAAGATCTTTACTTTATTAATTTGCCTGAATCCAATCTACCATCAAAGCCTCGAACCCGCAATTTAATAAACAGTTAGAATTAATTAAAATATGCATTTAAGTAAGTGGTCTCATCTTTATTCCAAAGTGTCAATTCATTTGCCAAACTCGCATGGCCTGTTATAATTACATCTTTAGCTTACTAACTTGCATGAATTCAATTTACACTCAAAGCCTCGAACCCACAATTAAAGTAACAGTTAGAAATTAAATTATTTATTTAAGTGGTCACATCTTTATGGTCCCTACTTTAAATATAAATTGATGTAATAAAAAAATCGGGAGATATTATATTTGAAATTTTATTGAAAAAAAAAGGATATTAGAGGATCTAACGAATTGTTTAATCCATGTTTTTCAAAAGAATGATTGTATTTTTTTATTATTTCTTGTAAATCAAATATCCTTCCGAACAAAATTACAATAGGGATTACATAAGGGTGTATTTATTATTAATGTTGTGCAAAAGAATGTGAATTAATATTATAAAATTTGGGAAACAAAATGAAACGGAAGAATAAAGCCTTCAAAGAAAATGGCATCTTTCAAAAACCATTAAATTTTGAAATTATTTTCGGAAATGGTTTACAATTATGATTTAATGTGTTATATTCAGTGGACCTGCATTTGAATAAAATTCAGAAAAATAAAAAATGGACAAAAAATTAATAATACTTTAATTTAGTATTAAAATGCGATTAAACATTTTGTTTCATTATATATATTATATATTATACCCTCATAAAATTTAGGACATGTTTCAAGTTGTAATTGTTAATAAATTTAGTATGTACTTAATTCTATTGTTGCTTCTTTAGATGCCTATAAAATTTGTTCCTTAAATTAATTCTCGAGTAAGAATAATAGATTTTGTAATTCTGAGTTTTAAGAAAGATTGCCATTTTAATTTATTGTATAGCCGTGCCTTATTTTAGATCATAAATGGAACATTTTAGTACAGGATATTAAAATATAATTTAAACATTTTTTTGCAGGAAATATTTTATATTAAATATGATTTATTTCCAAATATGCATTTAAAGATTTTAAAAACCAGATAATTTTTTAATAACATGTTTTCTACCTGGTAATTATTCGTTTTATGTTGAAATTATGATGAAATACATTTTTTGACAGTTGTTTGACAGTAGTAATGCAGGGTTTAAAAAAACTTTACATAAGGAGTGGAATGTTTTTAGAACTGATTTCGAAATATTAATAAATTTTGAGTTATATTCTCAGTAACGCCATGTTTAAATAAAATCTAAAGAGTACATAAGATCAATTTGATTTTGACAAAATGAAGAACTCTCGTGAATACAAAACTTTATTAAAAATTTATCATACAATATATCGAAACCTGAATTGTTTAATTCTAAAATGGTTAGAACATATTACCCTTTCGTCCAAAAATGAGTTTCTTAATAAAATTCAATTCGTTTAAATATAATTTATTTTACTTTATTTTATAATTACAGGGTGGGGCAAAACCTATATGGTTTGAATTTTTAATAACTTTTTAAATTTATTTATATTTTTT
Organism: Dolichopus griseipennis; assembly: GCA_963082915.1. Taxonomy (NCBI): domain Eukaryota; kingdom Metazoa; phylum Arthropoda; class Insecta; order Diptera; family Dolichopodidae; genus Dolichopus; species Dolichopus griseipennis. The sequence continues at coordinate 75,988 of CAUJBZ010000089.1, forward strand.
ATTTCAGAATTTTGTGAAGAAAACTTGGGGAATTGGAAATGGAACAGTACACAACAGAACAGCGATCAAAAGTTATGAAAAGTTATGAAAAATATAAAAAATCTAAGACATTTCTAGTTATATAGAAACTTCATTTATATGTATATAACAGTATTAGAAGAAAATTTATATGAAACCGAACTAATCTATAAAATTCTAAAGGAAAAAATATGAAAATGTTAAAAATTCAAATTTTCAAATTATATTAAAACTCTCACGAAATTTATTTAATTATACAAATAAACTTATATCATTTCGCACAGCAATTATGACCTTCGTAATCTAAAAAATTAGTTTTAATTTGATCGAGTTTTTGAAAAAAATTATTACAAATGATTTTCGTGACAAAACAAATCTATTAATTTTATTTAAAACTTAATTTAAGTGAATTTAATGTTATATATAATAAGTAATGACTTAATGACTATATTCTTAGTTCTATTTGAGGCAATATCGGTTCTATATTTTCAAAAATTAATTGTGTTGTATATAAATAATTTGTTTAATACAAATTTATATTTGTCATTTTATTCAGAAAAAATTTAATTTAATATTATTTCATTTATTTTCTCACCATTCACTTTATTGGAGTATTAAAATCAGAAAGCTTGAAGGTTTAAAAAAATTCATGATTTGTACTTGAAATAATTAAATAATTGCCTAGAAATTATTTTAAAATTATCACGAAAATATTAATCTTAAGTATTTAGAAATTTAAATATTATTTAAAAAGTAAAAAAAACGTTTTTTTAGCCTTTTAGGTAATAACAAATTTTTGACATATGACATAAATGCAGTTCACAAAACGTCATTTGCCAATTAACATTTGACAAGAAATACTTTTTGTAAACTGACAAAAGGTAAACCTCTGAACCAGACTTTTAACAAAACAAACGTAAGTAGTGAACCTTTTAGCTAATAACAAATTTTTGACATATGACATTAATGCAGTTTACAAAAAGTCATTTGACAACAGATTCTTTTTGAAAAACTGGCAAACGGAAAACTTCTCAACCAGATTTTTAACAAAACAAACTTAAGTAGTGAACCTTTTAGCTAATAACAAATTTTTGACATATGACATAAATGCAGTTCACAAAAAGTCATTTGACAACAAATACTTTTTGAAAAACTGACAAACGGAAAACTTCTGAACCAGACTTTTAACAGAACAAACTTAAGTAGTGAACCTTTTAGCTAATAACAAATTTTTGACATATGACATAAATGCAGTTCACAAAAAGTCATTTGACAACAGATACTTTTTGAAAAACTGACAAACGGAAAACTTCTTAGCCAGAATTTTAACAAAACAAACATAAGTACTTAACAAAACAAACATAAGTAGGCGGGAGAGGGTTTTTTTTCTCAAAAATACTTTCAATAAATTGGACACTTCACCTAAAACCTTTTGATCCACCTAATATCAAAGATCTTAACAAACATATTCAAATAAGACTAATTTAATTAGTTAGTTAAAAGTCTTCTTGTTAAATGTCCGTTTTGTTGACAGTCTTTTTGCAATAAACAGTTACCTTTAATAAGTTTACGTTAGGCATAGTATCTTTTGCAAAATTATTTTAGAGTAATTCTAATATACACCCATTAATTTATCAATTACATATTTTTGCCTTAAATTACAATTAGTTTTTTTTTTGTTGGAATTACACATTTTAATTAATATTTTAAATATTATACACTTTTATTAAAAAAAGTACTAAAGTAATTGCGGTTTTTATTATTAATAGGTTTGTAATAAATAAGTGACAAGTATTAGTGGTAATATAAAACTAATAATACAAATTGTACTGTGTGCAGATTAAAAAAAAAAATGCAATAACTTATTGAAAATAAATCATATAAAATAAAAAAAACTCTAATATAATAAATTACAATAATCAATAAAATAAGCTCCATGTAAATCATTTTATGTATTTTTGTTTATGCCATAAAGTACTATTCATTCATTCAGTCATTCATTCATTTTAGTCTATGCATAGTTTTTTTTCCCAATCCTGCTGTTATCTCTGAATAATAACCATTATTTTAGAAAATGATTTATATCTAACAATATTCTTAAATTCATTCAAATATGTGTAATCAAATGTATAGTATTCAGAGTAATTTTCAACCCCCTTCCCTTCTAACATACATTCTAACCACTATTATTATTTTTTAGTTTACTAAAATTAATTTCTAACTATAAGTAATACTATATAATACACAAGTTTGGTTGTTTATGTACCTATGTCTATGTTTTTCATTTCAATTTTCAAAAATAATGCATAACCATTAATATTTTTTCTGTCAAATACACTTCAATTTACACCCTACCAATTGTAAAACTACATACATATATATACATATTTATATATAAAACGAATTTTAATATTATCTTTCAGATACTTTTTATATTATCTTATACTCTATAGATCTATTTTATTTTAACTCTTAAATTGAAAAATGGATTACATATAGTTAAATTGTTAAATAAATTTCTTTGAAGTTGTGTTTGATAAGGATCTGGTACGAAATATCTTTTTTTTTAAATCTCGATGGACAAAATCTCATTTTTACAAAATTTCTTTTTTTTTAAAAAGCTTTGAATTTTTTTTAATAAAATGTAATTAAAATTAAATTGGTTAAAAAATAATTTTTTTTAATATCTACAGCTGCTGTACCCAACCCTCGGTAGCTAAATTGTTGAACCTTGATTTTGTATCCAACATTAAAATCAAAACAATGGTATATTAATTCGCATACTGATTTTATCCAAAAAATACTACCTCCTCAGATACTATCTCACATTTCCATAAATTTAAATATTCTGGAAATAGGGACAATCCTTATTTTGAGTCCAACTCTTAAAATCACTCCTAATAATATTTATTTATTCATTTATTAAGTATTTACAAGTGCATAAAATGCTTATTTTTATTTTGTTTATATCATATATTTTACTATATATATTTGGTAACCATGGGGATTTGAAAAGAAAAATTATTTTCCAATAATTTTATTTTAATTAAATATTGTATGACCTGACCGGGAATCGACCCTGGACCCCTTCAGATAATAAGTCAAAGCCTTACCCACTCAAACAACAAAGCCCTTTCCTAATAATATTTTATACAAATATTCGTAAGCTGTTACGCCAAAAGGAGAGGTAAACAATATTTAAAAAAAAAAAAACGAGATTTTCGAAACGTAAATTTTGTACCACTCCCATTTGATACTTTCGTACAAAAATTCTGAACTCAATTTATTAATAAATTGCACTCAAATGTGTCAGTTAAAGGCGCAATGTAACTATACACAAAAAAAAAAAAAAATAAACTAAAATAAAAACTCAACAATATAAATTGATATTAATTCGCAGGACCGAACCGAAACGAACCGACTTTATATTTTGATCATTTGAATAAAAGATTGAATGAGAAATTATTCCAATTTCAATAGATGCTATATATCCAATATGAACACAGATCACATTATATAAAGTACTCAGTACTCATGTGTATAGTGTATAATAACATAAAAAAAAATTAAATTGGAGTGAGAAAATAAGAAGGGCTGAGATTTGGAAATTTTACTTTATAACACAATTTCTTAAAATAATAATTTGCCATGGATCACTCTTTCTTTACCTACTTTTTTTTGTTTTTATTATTTCTATTGTGAATGAATACACTGTTTGTTGAATTGTGAATACTTTTGGACCCATTGAAGTTCTTTTAATGAATACTTTTTTTTTTTTTTTTGCAAATTTTAATAAATCAATGACTAGACTTTAATATACAATTAGTGTCACACACTATGTACACAAATAATGTACAATGTACATATATATATATATATACACATACATGGGAATACATGGGAAACTAAAATGGGTGTAAGTATAAATTTTTTTGCGAAAGTGAAAGAATAATGCGAGTGAATGAAAAATTTGACTGTGGGAAATTATAGAAAAATATATATATATATACTCGTATATATATAAAATTTAATATATTGATTTAGTTTTTTTTTTTGCAATAATTTTACAATAACAAAAACAAAAGCGTGTACAAGAGGATTAAAATTAGTTATATTTAGTTTTGAATTATTGATTATAGTGTATTTGAGTGTAAACTTATTTGATTATGACAAATTTGAAAATTGTTTATTATTTAGTGGTAATTTTTTTTTAAAATATATTATATATTTAAATGCAATTTAAATGCATGTACCTTAGGTGAATTATTGAAATATATGAGTGATTTATTTTTTTTTTTACTTTCACTTTAAATACCTAAATAGTTATAGGTAATTTTTCTAAAATAATTTTAAATGATTGGTTATAAATAAATAAATAAAAGAAATTTGAGTGAAAAGAGGTCATAAAAGGAAAATGTAAGTACTTAGTGAATTCATGCAAATAAGGTTAATATTGTAAAATATTTTCAAATTCTAAGTACTTATGAGATTGTATGATGTACGAAATGTGTTTGAATTTTTATTAGCACTTAAATAATATTTAAAAATTACACTTTAAATAATTTAAGTTTTAAAACTCTAATAATATATTTTAAAATGACATCGATCTGTCCAATTGCTAGTTACAATATTGGAAATACTTCGCAGCTAAGGATAATGAAGTGTCGGAATACTAACACAATTACTTACTTGAAATCTTTTAAAGTGCTAAGTAACCGTATAAGTCTTATAGGCTGTGCTTGTTCGGACAGGGGGAAATATTAAATTCTTATTATTTGAATTGATTTTTATGAAATCCACATACATGAGATAGCCCTACGCCTTATAACATGTAGAAAAGTGAAAAGTATTGGATTATTATATCTGCGAGTTAAATTATTAAATTTAATTATTTATTAAAGATATATAATTATTAATTATCACTGAAGTCATTAATTTGAACCCAATGGCGAATGATAGCTGTGTCGATTTCAAAAACCAGATAAATTTTTTTTTATATCACTTTTACCGGAAATCGAAGCGGGAGTTACGAATGAAGGTCGGCACCCTAACCCAGCCTTCAAATAATGCCTTTTATAATTATTAAGGCAGATTATGTAATACTGTAGCGTGAAAAGAACTAAAATTATGTTTTTGTTTTATTTTAGAGGATTTACAGTTAAAAATCTATATAAGAACGTCTATGATCTTCCCAAATCGTAAAACATTTTTATTTAATATTTTAATCCTTTATTTTACTTCCTTTAAAAAACAACGTTATCCACACTGTCGTTTAGAAGAGGCACTTCCTGCCTATTACTTAGTTACTATATATAATCTTTTTAAAAATCTGACATTGTAATTAAAAAAAATCCCATGTTTATCACTAACAACATTATTACTAATAATCTAACCCTAAAAGAATTAAACTAATACCTAATGTAACCTCAAATCTAAATAATAATATTAAATTAAAAGTGAAAATAATTTCAGACCTTTTATTTCTATTACACCATTCATATATATATATATTATTAATAACTACATATTTTAAATCATAATAAAAATAAAATAAAGTCATATTCGCGTAACTTTTGTCTAATCCTTTTATCTAAAAATATCATTGTATATCCGTCCTTTTATTTCTCTTTAATACCATTATTTTGTTCTAGCATCTCGTTTTTTCTTTCCCTAAAGAATATTAACTTCGTAAAAAACTGTATAAAATGAATTTAATCTTAAATGAATTCCCAAAATTGACCATAAAAAAATGTGATCCTTTTTTTTTAGCTTTATTTTCTAAAACAGAGAAAAGAGTCAGCCATGTCTACACCTTTTTTAATCTTTTTAAGAGTTAATAGTAAACTTTTTTTTATGATCCTCTATAAATAAGAAAACCCCAAAAAAAAACTGCAATAAACCCTTTTATAAATAAAAAAAAGCCCCAAATAAATAAAAAATAAAGCTAATAACTAAAAATAGAAATAGGAAAACCCTCCCTATTCTCATAAGTTACCGTAATAAAAATAAATTTCATTTCTACTAATAAAAAAAAATTAAGAAAAAAAAAAACAAAAATAATTTCAATTCAATCAAAAAAACAAAAATTAAAAAATGAATTGAAATCAAAATCAATTATGAGAAACCAACCGCCAGCATTTACTGTATGTGTACACATATTCTTATGCTTTGTTTGTTTAAAAAAAATTCGATTCTTTTGATGGGTTTTGTACTAATATTGAATTTTGTTGTGTTTTTTTATCTTTATAGTTGACATGTCAATTTTGACAGACCCCCAATTCCTACTCTTTTTTTTTGTTTAACTTAATCAATTATTAGGGTTGTCAGATTTTATCAATCATATTGAAGGGACAAAATTTTATTATTTTAAATATTTAATGTGACAGAAGTGTCAGTTTATACTGAAATTTTGATAACTTGTAAAAAAAGTACAAAAAGAAAGTGACAAAACTTTTCTGGTTTTCGACTCGACTCATCTACCAATGGCATAATCTATAATTAATAATTATATTCTTTAATAAAAAATACATTAATATAACAATATAAACAAGTAATTTAATTGAATAATATAACTCGCAGATATAGAACAGCTGGGTGGCACAGTGGTTGAGTGCCGACCTTTCATGCGGAAGGGCCCGGGTTCGAATTCTAGTGAAAGTGAAAAAACTTTTCTGGTTTTCGACTCGACTCAGCTACCATTCGCCATTGGGTTCAAATTAATGGCATAATCAATAATTAATTATTATTAATATATTTGTCTTCAATGAGGTGTAACAAACGCATTCAATTAAATGTGTTTTGTTGGATGTGTTTTATTTTAGAAAATAAAATATCATAAATTATCATAAGCAGGCCAAAAAATATTTTATTTAATTTTTATAAAAAAAAAAAAAAAACAAAAAATATAAAATAAAAAAAAAAGTTTTTTTTGATTGTAAATTAATTTAAATGTCTATGAATTAGTTCATTTCAGTTTTAAAAATCACAGAAGATTTTCGGGAAATTTTAAATAAATAGTAAAACATTTAGGTATTAAAAATCGAGACTATGCTTCACAGGATAAGTTGTGTAGTAAGTCTTCATTACTTTCAGTGGAAATCTGAATTGAAGGTAATGGCACAATGTACGCTTTGGTAATAAAAGCAATTTCAAATGTTCCTTGAAACGTACTCTACAAATTTACTTTTTTAGCTTTATTTCAATTTTAGAATTAAATAAAAATATTTTTTATATTTTTGTTTTAAGGTTTTGAAATCAATTATAATATCCCTTTAAATTATTTTTGCTGTATAAGAATATATATATATATATATATATTTTTTTTTAAACAAAAAATAATTTAAAATAGTGGAACTGCAGTAGTGCTTTCCCAAACTCCCCGCTAAACAAATTATAGAAACTCGGATTGTGATTTGTGAAAACGACTCGCATGTTTTAATAATTATAATTATGGAGAAGAAAACTGTCGTACGACAAGGGCAAAATTGTTTTCTGTTAAAAATTTATATTAAATTTTACTTTGATGAAATAGATTTCATGATATTTGTATATGAAAATACGAATTTATTTTATAAAAATGAATTTAATTGCATTTAAAAAAAAAATTTAAAAAAAATGCTGCTTTGGATTTAGTTGGTTGAACACAATCTACGCCTTTAAGTTTAAAATGTAAGAAGCCCAAACACCATAAAAACAAAGTTTTAAAAAATATCAGACAAAATTATATACAAAAAATTCCCTTTTTCTTTACTCCATTATTTTAAAAAGTACAAAATATTCATTATTCAGAAATTTCAAGAACTAATGTTTTTCAAAATAAAATCTAATTATTAATATATTATTAATATATTTTATTAATATATTTGTCTTCAATGAGGTGTAACAAACGCATTCAATTAAATGTGTTTTGTTGGATGTGTTTTATTTTAGAAAATAAAATATCATAAATTATCATAAGCAGGCCAAAAAATATTTTATTTAATTTTTATAAAAAAAAAAAAAAAACAAAAAATATAAAATAAAAAAAAAAGTTTTTTTTGATTGTAAATTAATTTAAATGTCTATGAATTAGTTCATTTCAGTTTTAAAAATCACAGAAGATTTTCGGGAAATTTTAAATAAATAGTAAAACATTTAGGTATTAAAAATCGAGACTATGCTTCACAGGATAAGTTGTGTAGTAAGTCTTCATTACTTTCAGTGGAAATCTGAATTGAAGGTAATGGCACAATGTACGCTTTGGTAATAAAAGCAATTTCAAATGTTCCTTGAAACGTACTCTACAAATTTACTTTTTTAGCTTTATTTCAATTTTAGAATTAAATAAAAATATTTTTTATATTTTTGTTTTAAGGTTTTGAAATCAATTATAATATCCCTTTAAATTATTTTTGCTGTATAAGAATATATATATATATATATATATTTTTTTTTAAACAAAAAATAATTTAAAATAGTGGAACTGCAGTAGTGCTTTCCCAAACTCCCCGCTAAACAAATTATAGAAACTCGGATTGTGATTTGTGAAAACGACTCGCATGTTTTAATAATTATAATTATGGAGAAGAAAACTGTCGTACGACAAGGGCAAAATTGTTTTCTGTTAAAAATTTATATTAAATTTTACTTTGATGAAATAGATTTCATGATATTTGTATATGAAAATACGAATTTATTTTATAAAAATGAATTTAATTGCATTTAAAAAAAAAATTTAAAAAAAATGCTGCTTTGGATTTAGTTGGTTGAACACAATCTACGCCTTTAAGTTTAAAATGTAAGAAGCCCAAACACCATAAAAACAAAGTTTTAAAAAATATCAGACAAAATTATATACAAAAAATTCCCTTTTTCTTTACTCCATTATTTTAAAAAGTACAAAATATTCATTATTCAGAAATTTCAAGAACTAATGTTTTTCAAAATAAAATCTAATTATTAATATATTATTAATATATTTTATTAATATATTTGTCTTCAATGAGGTGTAACAAACGCATTCAATTAAATGTGTTTTGTTGGATGTGTTTTATTTTAGAAAATAAAATATCATAAATTATCATAAGCAGGCCAAAAAATATTTTATTTAATTTTTATAAAAAAAAAAAAAAAACAAAAAATATAAAATAAAAAAAAAAGTTTTTTTTGATTGTAAATTAATTTAAATGTCTATGAATTAGTTCATTTCAGTTTTAAAAATCACAGAAGATTTTCGGGAAATTTTAAATAAATAGTAAAACATTTAGGTATTAAAAATCGAGACTATGCTTCACAGGATAAGTTGTGTAGTAAGTCTTCATTACTTTCAGTGGAAATCTGAATTGAAGGTAATGGCACAATGTACGCTTTGGTAATAAAAGCAATTTCAAATGTTCCTTGAAACGTACTCTACAAATTTACTTTTTTAGCTTTATTTCAATTTTAGAATTAAATAAAAATATTTTTTATATTTTTGTTTTAAGGTTTTGAAATCAATTATAATATCCCTTTAAATTATTTTTGCTGTATAAGAATATATATATATATATATATATTTTTTTTTAAACAAAAAATAATTTAAAATAGTGGAACTGCAGTAGTGCTTTCCCAAACTCCCCGCTAAACAAATTATAGAAACTCGGATTGTGATTTGTGAAAACGACTCGCATGTTTTAATAATTATAATTATGGAGAAGAAAACTGTCGTACGACAAGGGCAAAATTGTTTTCTGTTAAAAATTTATATTAAATTTTACTTTGATGAAATAGATTTCATGATATTTGTATATGAAAATACGAATTTATTTTATAAAAATGAATTTAATTGCATTTAAAAAAAAAATTTAAAAAAAATGCTGCTTTGGATTTAGTTGGTTGAACACAATCTACGCCTTTAAGTTTAAAATGTAAGAAGCCCAAACACCATAAAAACAAAGTTTTAAAAAATATCAGACAAAATTATATACAAAAAATTCCCTTTTTCTTTACTCCATTATTTTAAAAAGTACAAAATATTCATTATTCAGAAATTTCAAGAACTAATGTTTTTCAAAATAAAATCTAATTTAA
>CAUJBZ010000090.1:0-42183 GCA_963082915.1 Dolichopus griseipennis
CAAATGCAGTTAATTAAAAAAATTGCATATCACAAGGGGTAATATAAATATTTTTTTGTGTATACGTATACATATATATTTTCATTTGTTTTGTTTAATTATTTATTAATATTACATATCATAAATGATAATAAAGGAAATTCATACGGTTAAGTAAAATTATTGCATATCCCAAGGGGTATAAATATTTTTGTATTCTAAATTTTTTTCTTTTAAAGACCTCAAACCAAGCTAACTATTTTCGAAATATCAAATTCAAAAACCATTTAAAAGATAAAGATTGATAAAAGAAATTCGCACAAAATACTTCAATTGATTTATTTAACTAAATATAACGGTATTACCTCAAGGACATTTGAATTTCATTAGTTTATTAGACTTTGTTATAAAAAGGTTATTATAATGCTAATGTCTTTAATCAAATATAGCCCTATATAGTTTTAGAATTTATTTTAAAAGCTTGAGGTTTAGTAAGTTTCTTGGGCTTATTTTTAAACTGAAATCATCTTAGAAGAACAATTTAAAAAGTTTATTGTACATTATAAACAGAAATTGTATCGTAGAATGCCAAGTAGAGATATTTCAAGCCAAAGAAAATAAAATTCCAATGATCCCAAATGAAAAATTTACCTCATCTTAATAATTTCCAATGAATTACAATAATACTAGTTGGGTTCAAGATCGTTCGGGTTTATTAGTTGCCTTTTATTTGAACATAATCTAAATTTTAATGTCTACAAAGAGGTGGCTAGACACTGTCCATATGTAACAAATTGAACTTAAAGCTTTAAAGGTCATCAATTTAATTAGTTTTGCAAAATGATTCAAAAGCCTTAGTCTTCGAATCGTATTAATTTATTTTTAATGATTCCAACCATTGTTTCGAATAATACCAAAGGCATGGGATCTATTCAAATGCAACCTAACTTTTGTTCTACGAATTCCAAGATGTTCCAAAATAGTCTTTAGCTTTGACATTCATAGCATCTAGCCATGATTATACCCTTGGTTCACAATCTATGAATTTAATAACTTATAAAGAACTTATGAACCTGTTATTTTTATTTTATCATAGCAACTTATCAGTGGTTAATTATAAGTTATAATACTATGTATATTAACAAAACCAAATAAAACTTATAAAATCACAAAATTTTCTTATCAACTTATTTCCTTTTTCATTAACATACAATATAAACATATATAATAAGTATGTATTTATACACATGTACATAAAGGAAAACAGGAATTCTGCCTTTTATTCAAATACAAAAGTTATGAACTTAGAAATATACAATATATAGTAAAATTAGTATCAAATACAAAATAAGTTTATTTTGATAATCTACTATTCTTTGATTATCTTACTACAATTGTTCAAGTTTGAAACTTTTGGAGTTTGTTGGACACGGTTTATTCTATATATATATATACAAAACAAATTAGTTTCCATTTTGTATTTATTTTATTTTTAAAGAATGTTAAATACAAACTTATTTTAATTTTAAGTCAGTGGTAATAAAATAATAAAAGATTAAAAAGTACATTTAAACATGAAAGTAAAAGCATTGAAAGTATATAAATACACTCGTATCTTCATTGAAAACTTAGTTTTTCCCCAATATTTTCTTTTAATTTGGCAACAAAATAATTTTTTCAAAAACAAAGAAAATTAAAATGTTTTATGTACTAAAAAAAACTAATATATAAGTTTTAATTTGTTTTAAAAGAAAATTTTTGTGAATGAAATAAATCTTTAATATAATAGAAAAATCAATTGTTACACGAGTTCTATATTAAATACATTATTGGATTAATATAGTAACCATGGATACATAAATAATTAGTTTTCAATTAAATATTTAAAATTTAGTGAACAGTTTTGAAAATGGAAAACTTTTAATTAAATTAATTTTTGAAAAATAATTGAATTTTATTCTAAATTATTTAATTCACATTCCTAGATTGTAAAAAGGATCTCTACATAGGGTTGTCTATATCTATTAACTAGGAAAACACATTTATATATCCCTTCAGTGAAAATTATTTAAATTTATGTATTTTAGATCGATCCTAGAGAGATAAGATCTCTTAAGATAAGATCCTAGCTTAAGATCGTTGTCCTTTTTCCAGATAAATTAAATAATGATTGCATATGGGATAAAATAAGATCCTTGTGATATTTAACATAAGATTAGTATGAAACATCAGGACAGTTGACTGCCTTTCGGAATCAACTAAAATACAATTTATATATTTTACAAAATCCTTAATCTTTTTTCTAATTATTAACAATCTTCTCATTTGTTAACAATTGTGGCATTACAAGCGACGTTTTTGAATTTAAAATACCCTCGAAATACCTTTAAATGTACCCTGAAGAATAAAATTATCTGAGATATCTATTGATAATATTATAAAACAAATTTTTAAACTTAAGCCCCTCATTTGAGTTCAAATATCTTAACATTAGACGCTCTTAAACTAAATTTAATAATTAATAAGATAATGCAGTCCCTTAAATTTCTGCAAACATCTTAAATGATAATAAATCAATAGATAGATCTGTAGATTTGTTGTAAAATATTAAAATTAAATTAAAAATTTATAAAAAACAATAATTGTGATAGAGTAGGTCTAGGTGAACAGTTAAATCTTCTAAAAGCCTTTGAAGTTTATAACTGGAGGGCAAAATAGAATATCCGGTTTGTGAAAGATTTTTTTATGCATCTGGATCGCTTTTATCACCTCCATGGTATATAGACTACTAGGCTCTGGAGACCCTGCATATTAATAGTATTTAGGTTTTATTTTTAAAACATGCCCGAATATTTTTTTTAATCAAAGTTGAATGCAAGCCTTTATCCTAAGATAAAGTTATTTTAAATTTCACTCAAAGCAAATCTTAGAACTTTTTAAAATACAAAAAAGTAATATAAAATACAAAAATTTCAATTTTTAATATTTTAAAAACTTATATATATTATATTTTAAATAAATAGAAATTTTCTTAAGAAAACTGTTTTTCATCTTTTTAATGGTTTTGTGAAAAAATTCGAGAGTATCTTTTCAATAATTTTTTTTTCTTACATGTACTTGCACTTCATATATTCCATGAGTTATTTTAGTTTTTCTATATTATTTTACTTTTTTTATATTAAGTTTTTTTTTTCTTGAGTTTATTGTTTATAATTTTTTTTTATTTTTTTTTTTTATTCATCTTAAGATTCTTTATTTTCTTTGAAAAAAAATAAAAAAAAAAATATAAAAAACATTTCATTTCAATTTATCAATGCTAGATGAATAATTTTATATATAAAACAATGTAAAATTTTTACAAAATATATATAAACATATATAAATATATATATATACATATATTATATAAAAAAAAAAACAAAAAAATATAATGGTTGCTCATATCCTTGAATATCCTTGAATGTATGCAAAACTTTTAAAGTTACCATATATTCTTAAATACAATACAAAGAATACAATACAAAGATGTTGTAATTATTTTAAAAACATCCCAACTTTGTTAAATTTTTTAAAATCAATATGAAAAAAACTATTAACCCCAAAAGCGCAACAGAACTATTAAGTTGTCATATAGACCGTCTTTAAGTTAAACTGTGTTAATAATTCAAAATCAAGAAACAAATGATATTTAATCTAATGTTCTCTAAAAAAGGTTAGCAGTATTTTTTCGTCTTCAAAAATATAAATAGAAACCTTTTAAGACCTCAGCTTTTAATGGGTTAAAAACTTAAAAATTCACTTATAACATTTTAAATCAAAATTTCAGTTCAACAAGTTTCAATACCAATTATAAAGGACATTCCTTCAAACTTATTGAAATTGCATATTTCTAGGATCATGATTTTGTTTTTATGGCCTTTCATAATAATGTTTGATAGAATTGGTCGAAAATCTTTAGAAAACTATAATTTCTACAGTAAACTTATCTTATAATACTTAATCCCTTATGCTTTTTAACAGAAATACCCTTTAAATTTTTAATTTTACGAATAGTTGATCTTAATTAATACCTGAACAAACAAATATAATTATTTACAATTATTCTAAAGATATTCTTAAATTATACTTTAAATTAAAAAAATATAAATTACAAGAAGTCAATTATATTTTAAAACCCTCAACTAAACTTTCTTAAAATAAATGCTCTGCGTTTATTAAATTCTGTGTCCCTTCAACAGGGCTTAGTTTAAAAAAAAAAGGGTTATGCTTAATTAATTAAAGTTCTGAGATTAAAAATCAATATTTAATCATCTATCCATAAGTATTCATAGAGTACGAAAATCTAATTCATTAGGACCTAATTCATTAGATTTTCATTCATATGAATCTTAACTTAAGCTCTGTGGATAATAAAAAGGTACTTTAAAAACTTTAAAACAATATTCCTATCTCATCCTCATCTCCTATTTTCCTCCGTTTCCTCAACTACTCTCGTAAAAGGAAAACAAAACATAAATTTCATTGAAGAGAAAGCTTTAGAATTTATTATTATTTCAAATTGTTCATCATAGTCATTATAATCATATATTATACTAAAAAAAAATATGAATATTAATATAAAAAATTTTAAAGTATGCGTATTATACATTTTAAACCCATACCCAATCATACCATGTATGAAAGCGAAAAAAATAAATTGAATGAATATAATAGTGGTAATATGGTAGTAGAAAAAAAAATGGTAGATGAAAAATGAAAACTCTTATAATTTATCATATATGAAAATGAAAAATTATTTTAAATTAAACTTAAAAAAACTCTTAACTAATCCCTATCTTTTTGTTTCTCATACACATTATCAGGCTAAAATATTTCATCAAATATAGTAGATTGTGTTGTAAAGTTTTTTCAGTCCATGTTTGGAACAGATGCAAGTAATAGTAGAGGACTCCCGAAGAGGATCTTTAATCCTAAAGATAAGTTCATCAACGGTAGTAAGATTGTAAATAGCAGTTATAAAAGACGTTCATGCAACCTTAATGAAATTGCATATTTCTAGGATTATTATTTTGTTTTTATTGTAAAGTTTTTTGACTTCTCTCCTAGAACTGTTGCAAGGAATATTAGAAGACTTCGTAAGCAGAGCTTTAATTCTAAATAAAAGTTCATTATAGGTAGCAGGATTGAGTTAAAAAATTTTTTCATTCTTTTCTTGAAACAGATACAAGTAATAATAGAGGACTCCGGAAGAAGATCTTTAATTCTGAACGAAAAACTCATCAAGGAGACTAGAATTGTAAAGTTCTTCAAATCCTCTCCTATGTCAGAGGCAAATTTCTTAGGTTTCCATAGTTACCAAAAGTTTGTAATTCTTATAAGGACTGGAAACCGATGCACAGCCTGATTTTATACCTAATATACCTTAAATCTGAAAAAAGCAAAATGTTTTCTTTTCGGGGGTTAGACCACTTTGGTTCTAAGTCCCTCGCGTTTTATTACTCCTTACATTAATTAATTAGTTTATCAAATCTCAAACCATTTAACTCAAAATTTTTACTCAATTTGATAGTAAGAGTTGTACAAAACTACGTCGATTTACAGCACATCCCTTCCATACAAAGCTCTTCAAATTTCCTTGGAGGAATGTTTGTGAGGGAGCATCCCTTCAATTTAAATTTAAAGCAAAAAAAAAATGGAAAAATAAGTTCTGATGATTAAAAACAGAAGCAAAAAAAAATTATATAAAATTTAATTGAATATACGAACAGGGTCATTGAAGTGAGTGTAGTATACCCTGTGTAGGAAAAATTATGGAATAAAAATCTTTCAGTAAAACTAGGAGCGGGGGATTTCTCTAAAAATTAAAATCTAATGCGAAATAAATTATCTAGAAAATATAAATGAAGATAAATGATACAGGATTTTATTAAAACCATTATTGTTCTATTTAATATTTTTTCCATATTCCGAGTATAAGTGTATATCCGTAAGTATGTAAGTGAATGTTCTCCTAGTTTTGTTATTATAAATTAAATTTTTTAATATAAATTACTATGAATATACAATATTCAATTATATAATTACAAAAAATAAAATAAGTGGAATTTCCAACTGTAATAGCAGATCATTGAAGTTCATATTAAAATAAATTTAATGTTAAGGATTAAGGATTGAAAATCAACTGAAGTATACAAATTTTGGTATGAGTTCTTTAAGATAATGGTTTATTAGATCAGCAGTTTCTAGTATAACACATCCTTTCCTGAAGAAGGTGTCTTAATCAAATTTTCATTTCTTAAAATTATTGAACTACCTTAAAGAACCCATTCATGGGAAGGGATAATTTATTAGTCTAATCCCCATTTTAGACTTTAGAAACTCAGATTAGACTTTAATTATTTGATTCATTTATTTTTCACAACTTAAGTCCGAAATCTGTAAAATTTGACTTCTTTAACCCTTTTTTAATGGTCAAATGCAGTGTGGTGAATAATCAGTATTAAGCTTCGAACTGAGGTGAATGCAAAGATCCATACATGCAAAAGGACCGCTGAGTATTAAAATGGGTTTTCTTATTAATTATAAAATTTTCAATGTAGTTTAAATTATAAATTATAACTAATACATTTTTTTAGATATTTTTCTAAGGATATTTCTAAGGATATAAAAAAGGATATTTTAAAAAAAAAAAATACATTTTATAAATTCAATTCCAGTCCATTTAATTAATTAGAAAAAATCTAATAATTTTCATTTAATTCAACCAAATGAAATAAAGTTTAAATGATATATAGTATAAAATATATATATATATATACCTATTTTAAAGGAAATTTTAAATTAAAATCAAAAATTTTTTTTAATTTATTTTATACAATAAATTTTCTTTTAAATTTTTCTTTTAAATTTATTACAAAAAAAACACAATTGTTTATTAATATATTTTTAATTTTTATAATTAAAAATTCTGTGGTAGAATAAAAATAATATACATTTTCCTCAAATATTAAAAAACCCTATAAATTTATTCAAATATTATTTATTACAATATTTTTATATATCCGTGGTAATCATAGTTATGGGTATTTTGATACTCCATTTGTTACGTATTGAATTGGGCATTCAAATTATAAGATACGGAATATCTCATGTCAACTGAAGGCAATGGATCGGATCAGGATTTAAAAATTAATCAACAATGTTACTTGCAAAAGTTCATTAATGGACCCATACAATCAAAAATCTTCCGCACACCTATCCATCAATTCGTGGTCCGTTCTTCCATCAATAAAATATCTCAAAAACTAAATAGAGTCTTGAAATTCGCCTAAATTGGGTTTTCAAACAATTTGAAGATTTCTAATTGGAAATTTTAAATTATGGTTAAATTCAAATCACGTCTTGGTAGAGGTGCCACACAATTTTCCCTTAATTTTGGACTTTGTTATTGGATAGATGACATACAAATTTCTGAAATCAGATACTACTTCATATTACAACCGGACAACTAAAGGATAAAGAGTAACGTATGTGCGAAATATCAGATTATTGAGAGCAGACTTACTAATTTTAAATGCGATTTCCGGATTCGTAATTCAAGAAAATTTTTGGGAAATATTTTATTACTTGCGGACTCCACTCAGCTCCAATAAAACAATTGCTTATTATATTTTAAATACTAAATTGACTCATTTTAATACCCGGAAGCTGGCAAGGACACCTATAATTTCCGCTCCTACTTTAATACAAATTTAAATAATAATTTTATTCTTTCAACT
Source organism: Dolichopus griseipennis (assembly GCA_963082915.1). Lineage (NCBI taxonomy): Eukaryota > Metazoa > Arthropoda > Insecta > Diptera > Dolichopodidae > Dolichopus > Dolichopus griseipennis. Next base: position 7,758 of record CAUJBZ010000090.1, read on the forward strand.
ATTTATAAATAAATGTAAAAATAAAAAAAAATTAAAATTTTGTTTTTAATTTTCCACCTTCAAATATTTAATTTGAATTTTCTTTTATTTTCATTATTTTTTTTTTTTTGCGTTTCATTCATTGCTTTTATTGTTTTAATTTTCCAATTAATATCATTTTTAAATTCAGAACACAATTCGTTTTTTCCTGCTTTTATAAACTATAAATAATTTGAGTGTTTTTTAACCGTCAGATAAGTATCGGAAAATTACTGTTGAAACCTTAAATAAAAAAAAAAAATTGTTAAACAAGAAAAAAAAAAAAAATAAAAATCAAATAAAGGAAAGCCTATGAATTTTAATTAAAGTTACTATATACTGCCGTATCATCAAAAGAGTACTTATTGTTTTCTTTATTTTTTTATTTTATTTTTTACTTCAGTAAATAAAATTTATTTTTTTTTTAATGTTATTTTAAAAGGTAAAGATAAAATATAACGGTATTACAATATTATAGTATAAAAAATGTATATATATATATGTATTGAATAAGTATATAAAAAAACAGGATCATTATCGATAAATTTAACATTAAAATCACAGTTCGAATTCAAAATTGGAAAATAAAACTTTCAATTCTATTTATAATTCAATTGAAATATTCGCAAATTACGCAAAAAAAATGGTTTACCTTTTTCTTTTTCTTTCTTTCTCTTTCTGTTAAATTAATTTTGAATTTTATTCGTAAAAAATTCAGTTTATAATACAGAAAATTTAATTTTTGACTTTAAAATTTGATATAAGTTGAAAAAATGAATTTCAAAGGACAAACTTTTTAATTGTAGATCAATGTTTGATTTTTATGGTAACTCAAATACCACGATAAAATTACGACCATGATGATAAAGTTCTGTTATTATATTCCCCTAATATCACAATTAAAATTATAACTTTTGGAATAAACAGTCTAACAACTTTTAACCAGTGGTGGTTAGAAATATAGATTTTAAAAGATAATTACCCTAAAAGTATGCAATTTTACAAAAAAAAAAAACTGTAACTCTACGATATATTATGTAAAACACTTCAGGTACTTAACATTATGACACCTAAGCCCCAATATAGTTTAAATAAAAGGAAATACAGGAATTTACAAAAATTGCCTACTTTTAGGGGCTTTTTTAAAAGTTTTTCTATTTCATTCTTAAACAAAATGAATAAAATGTTTTTCTTTTCATTAGATTTCAAAAATTTGTTAAAACAATAATGAATTCACTTTAAATATCTTAGATTTTCCAAAATTACACCAATTTTTTGAAATAGAAGCAATTAAAATTGGAAAAAATTTATAGAACGTATATTTATAGAAAAACATATTTTGTCTCTAAAATTTTCATTATAGATATCAAAAAATTGAAAGTTATTTCCATTTGATCTACTTCATAATTTTTACCTTTTTACCTTCATTAATTTTTCATCATTTTCGCGTTAATTAAACAAAGGTAAAATACTAAAAATAACAAAAAAAAAAACATGTTTCCCTTGTCATCTGGGTTTTTTTTTTTAAATATTCTCAAAAGTCTAAATATCAAAACATTTGACATAACAAATAAATATACAAATAAATAGAAAAATAATTGTGGTTTTTCTTTTATATTATTTGATATTTTAACAATAAAGTAAAATTGTTTGTGTTTTTTTTTTCAACACAGTTCCCATAAGACCAATTTTAAACAATTTTTTTTTTTTTTATTATTCTCTTTCTCTATCTATCACTAGAGTGCAGTCACACAGATGAAAAAAAAAAAACTCAATTCAATTGAATTGGAAAAATATGAACAAGAAAATTACAAAAAAAAAACCATATTACACAAGAACAATATATAACTCATCTTTAAAAAAAGAGTTTCTGTTCATGAACTTGAAAGCCATTTTCATATTTCATCTTTTTTTTTGAAAAATAGTTTTCCTATAACAGATTTCCTATTTGATTCAAATTTTCTTTTCAAAGTTTTTGCTGTTTTTTTTTTTGCAATTTTCTTTAAAGTTTTTTTTTTCAATTTAAAAAAAATTTTTTTTTAATAGAGCCAAGAGTTTTTTTGAAGTATAAATCATATAATGGAAAATAAAAAAAAACAATGAGTGGGAAAAGAAATAATGATTTTCCAATTTTTTTTTCTAACATCTTTTATTTTTTTATACTTCAAAAAAAGAAGTAGCCATTCATTTAAACAATATATAAGTATTCGATATTATTATTTTGTACTTCAGGTCTAACCAGAACCAGAATTTTCAATTTCTTTTATTTTAACATTTCTTTTACACATGATACAATTTTTTAAGTTATGATACAATTGTGTTTAAAAGTGCTTGGACAGCTGTTGATACTAGAGTTTGAAGAAATATTTTAAAGAAAATTTATTTGAGTACTAATTTAATTTCACTGTTGTAGATTATGGCTTAGATCCAACTTCAGGACATCTGATACAGATAAAATAGTATGTATAAGAAAGAAACCTAAAACAGGGCAATTCGAATCAGGAGCTACGTAAGTAAGTACCGAAATAACTCCTTTCCTTAAAAACTGTAAAATTAAAAATAAAAGTTTTATCTTAATAAGGAATTTCAAAAAATTATTTGAACTCAAGAATATATAAAGGACTTCATCCTAAATAGAAGTTCTTTTGTCTTTTGTTCACACTGTAGGGATTCATTATATGTATCTAACTAAACATTTAATCGAAACTGCATCAAATGATATTTTTAATTCAGAAATCCTTCAATTGAAGACTTTGCTAAAAAGTTAAAAAGGTCTGTTAGTTATAAATGCCCACTTCTCGGAAAATCTGAATATAAACCATAAATGATTCCTTTCTAAAACCTTTCCAATTTATACAGGACTTCAAATTATTGTCTCATTTCAACTAGAATCACTGTTGTATAAAATAACCATTGCTTAAAAAAAAACGATTGAATTAACAATTGTTTTCAAGAATTGCTAAATAAACCAAAAAAAAACATTTAGTAAAGAAAACATGAACATAATCATAATCAGACTTATAATAAAAAATCACTTATGTTACAATTTATACCAAAAAAAAAATAAATACATGTGTATCCCTTTTTTTCACATTATTTCATATTTTGAATTTATTTTTTTAGGATCAATTTAATTTCAATGAAAAAAAAAAAACAAAAACAATTTTAAATCAATATTTTTAAATTTAATCGACCATAGAATATATATATATAAAAACAATATAAGTACATATTTATATATGTATATACATAAACATACAATTTATTTCAAGGACTCATTATGGTGTTGTATTCACATTTTTTGCAAAAAAAAGTAAACGACTATAAAAATAAAATTTTTAACTCAATTTCATTATTCTATGCCTAGTTAAATAACAAAAGAAATATATGTATATATATACTTATATTAATATGTGTATATGTATTTGTGGGCAGAAAAATATTTAATATATATATATATAAAATATTCTTTTAAACGGTTTCATATAAAACATTTAGTTTAAATTGAAATGATATTTAAAAAATGTATCCTAAAAGTATGCAATCTGATTTAATAATTTTAAATATTTGAAAATAAGGATTTTGTAGGCAGCTTAAGCATCTGGGGTCTATTTCACTAAATTTACAATTTTACAATTTGCCAAAAAAATTTTACAAATTTGTAATTTTGTTGTAGAATTGTAAATTAAATATAAAACTTATGGTAAATTTATAAATGTTAAATGTAAACCTTTGATACTTTTATGAGAGCCGCATACACTTTAGAACTAGTTTCTTGTCGTAAATTTATACAGTAATGTTTCTGACAATAATCCAGGCAGCGGAGCACTTTATCAACAAAGCTGAATTCAATGTAATATGTAATATTCAAATAAATAAATAGATTAATTAATTAATTAATTTAAAAAAAAATGAAGCCGGACCATTTAAACTCTAAATTTCTATAAAATTTCTGAATTTATCACGAGCAATTCTTTGCATGGTCATCAAAATATTAATATGGACTGGCAATAATTCAAGGACTTTTAGAACTTATTTAAAAATTAAAATTGTACCATTAAAGCCTAGGTATTGAAATAATTCAAATTGAGGGCAAAATTTAAAAAAAAATTTTCAAAAGAAAATTAATTGTAGGACATTATAAATATTTGGCTCTCATATTCATTTAATTTTTTTTTTTTTTCAACTAACTTTATCCATTCCCATCTTTTATCATTATTGGAATATTATAACTACAAAAAGAGGTTATGCAGTACAAACAGTTCAAACGACATTGAAACTTTATTGAATTATATATGTGCCCACCTTCTGTATTGATTTGATACAATTTCTTTGTTATTTTTTTTTTTTTTTTTTTGAAAGTGTATGTGCAAAAAGAAGGACTAACATAGTAATATGTACTTTAAAATCTCTTATATTTTTTTTAATGAAATAGTGAATATATATATATATAAAAATTTTATATTATATTTGATTTGTATGGGACTTTTTATAAGCAATAAGTACATATATTAAATGTATAGGTATTACTAAAACGGATATGAAAGTGAAAAATATTTATAAGAGATTGTATCTGACAAGTAGGAAATTAATTTCAATGTTTTATTAAATATTTTTTTTTAATTTCTTTTTTAATATCAATTTGTCCAACAAACAATTAATAATATCCGAAGAAAAGAAATATATTAATAAAAATTTGGTCAAGTTAATTTAATGTGTTGGAATTAAATTAATTTGAACACCACACTAAAAAATTTTTTAATAAAAGAAATTTTGAAGAGATTGAGTTTAAAAGTTGGGATTCAAAGTAATGTGAATTAAGTCAAAATTTGGTTATCTTTCATGAAGTTAGAATCTTTGTCAATTGATGTATTATTCGTACCCCAAATCTGTACAATACCTACTTCTTTTCATAAATTGCATCTGTTCATACATTTGATCTTTTAGTACTTAGTATGTTTCAATCCTATCAAGTAGTAGGAGAAGGATTAATAGTATATACCTACTTCTGCTCATTCTGTGTTCAAACCTCATAAAATGGGGTGCCAATTTTTAAAAAAAATTGAACGAATACCTTTAATGTTAAATAAAAATCCCAACTTAATGTCCGGCTTACTATATAATTATAGGTCCTTATAAATTAATTTACCTCTGAACTTTTTGAACCTTTAAAGGTCTAATACTACAGTAATAAATGCATTTAATAAATCATATTTAAATATCGAAATCTACTCCGAGACACATAAATTTATACAATTGAAACAATTTTTTTTACTTTGTGACAGCAAAACCAATTAGAAACTTCAGTATTTTTAGTCAAGGACCTCAATTTATACAAGAAAAATTAATTATTTGGAAAACTAAATACATAAATAAAATTTTGTAATGGTTGATTACATTTCAATGAAAGTCACGAGTAACTATAAAGCTGATTACCTATAATAAATATATTTTTACTTTAACATACTTTAGGATTAAAAAGAATTATCCTTTTGTATACATGGTATATATAATTCCTTATATAGATATATATACACAGCAAATTAAAACTCTAAACTCAAACATTCTAAATTTTTTTTACTAATATTTACATGGAATTTATTTGTAAAAAGTCCTTTACAGTTACATTAAGTGTACATTAAGTACTTACCTTTATTTAGTTCTGTATGTATCATATGATTTTTTAATAGAGAGACTATAAATGGTAAAATGAGCATTACTTTGAGATAAAAGTACTTAAAAAGTTAAAAATAATTACTCTAAAAATAGAATTAAAATTAATTTTTAAAATAGATATAGATTGGGTAGAAGTATATCATATTTCTATGGTTTTGTTATGCACAAAAGAACCAAAATGTAATGTTCAAAATAGGCTTTAAATTTCAAAACCTAATAACCAATGAGTAGGATTAATAGTATATGTACTAAATATTCCGGAATTTGGTAATAGTTTCAAATAACTTTTGTTATTATTAAATGGTATAGTTAGTGACTAAATTATATTATTCAAAATAAATGACAGCATTGTTATAATATTCGCTAAATAAAATTTTTAATAATTAAAATTAAAGAGAAGTAAAGAAGTAAAGAAAGATAAGAATAAATAAAAATTGAACAAATAATTGATTATTTATTTTCTTGTTATATACACATACAGTCATACATTTTGTGTAATACAGTCATACATATAAATATATAGGAAATATCTTATAAAAGGACTTATAATCAAAATTATAGTTAATAACATTTATTTCAGTCCATATTTAAACTTTAAATCAAATAAACTTAATTGTTATCCTAAAAGTATGCAATTTTTTTTTTAAATTTACAATTTATATAAAATTTTGTAAGAAAATTAAAATATTCACGTTATTACATATTCAAAAAGCTACATATATCTACAATTTAAACTTAAAATCAAACAAACTTCATCTTCATCCCAAAAGTATGCAATTTTTCAATATTTACATTCAAAATTTTTTAATTAAACGGATATAAAATCAATTATTTCAAAATATCTTTTATTATTACCTTCCAATTAGAATATCCTTATGCAATAAAATCCTTTACACCTTTAACATTTGCACACCACCTACCATAAAATTAAATTAATTAAACAAAAACTTATGCAGGTATTAACCTCTAAGCTTACTTTGTACATATTTCAGTTAAAAATTAATTTCTGAAAAATTTTACTACCAAAATGAAGAACAATTAAAAATTAAAAAAAAAACAAAATTCCAGATTTTTCATTTTCAAAAAAAAAAAAAATTAAAAGTAATTAAAAAACCAAGATATAATCATTTTTATATATAAGCGTACATATATATATATACGGATACGGAAAACCTCTAATGGAAGGAAGAATAAAAACTTTTTTCATAATCATTTTATTTTACAAAAAAAAAAAAAAAAACACTAAAATATAGAATTTAATATAAATCCATAGCTTTGTAAGTATAATTTGTATTATGTTACGTTACTAAAATCATAATTTTATTTTATATTTTTTTTCTTCTTCTTTTTTTTTCATTTTTAGTAAGAAAACGACCATTACAAGTCATCATATACAGCAATCATCATATTACAATATCTATGAAATATATACAATAGAATTACAACAGAAAAAATTTAGTTAATAAAACAAAATATTGCATTTTCAACATTCTATGCAATATCCTTACAAATATCCTTTTTTTTTTCTAATGAAATTTTTGTCACGTTTTATATATATATTTTTTTTTAAAATACAGGACGACTTAGTTATTTTTTAATTCAAAACTATTTTATTACTTGATGTTGAAAAAAAATATAAAATATGCAAAAAAAAAAATAAATTCCATCATGAAAGGTATGTAGTAGATGATAACTGAAAGTATCTATAGATTTTTGTAAAAGGATATAATCTATTCTTATGAACCTAAGTTAGAACGGTGATGTTATATCAAAATATGTAAAATAGAAAAATTGTTACAGGTGAGCACATAGTTATAAATACTTTACTTAAGTTATGAATTTTTTTATTCATAAAATGTAAAAATCTAACTGGAGATGTTCATATCTATTACTAGTATGGCTGCTCTGGATGAATAAGTTGATAAAATTAAAGTTGAAAAACCTCATTCAATATACAGTTAAATAAAGTTTATTATGACAGTTATGGTATACTGAACCTAAATTATTATGAATTTACGAAAAAAAAGGATATTCAAATATTTTATAATATATATATTGATATATATATATATATATATATATATTACTTACACATACATCCCTTATATATATACATTAGTTAAAAATTTAGAAAATTCAATTGACAATTTTACATTTTTTAATATATGATGAAGGATAACACAAATACAAGTTAATATATAAGTTATCATCCATGTGTGTATGTTCACAATTTGTATTTTGAAAACTGAGGGGAATCAAATACAAATTTTATTCTTAATTTAATAGAATTAAAATAAATAAAACAAGAAGTTTTAAATAACCGTAAGGGATTTTAAAAAAGGACACTTCAAAATTTAAAGAATTTTCAATAGTTGGAAATCTTTCATAATTATAAAAACTTTTAACAAATTTTGAAATATAATGTTAGGACTTAAATCCTTAAACTTTAAAAAAATATTTACAGGTTCCTGGTATTGAAAAATAAGGAATTTTTATTTTAGCCCTAATACCTGAGGTTTCAAAATTTTGCTCTGAGAAAAATTTAAATATTAATTCTAGACTTTCTCAAATATTTCAGGTCCTTTTGTTAAAACTTATTTCAATACAGAGTTTTCTAACTTTAGCTTCTTAACAGGCACCGCAAAAACGGACAGTGTAAAACCAAATGAAATTTTTTTAAAAGATTTACTTAAAAAAATTATTTTCCCTGACAAATATATTTGTATATGTATATATGTTAAAAAGTTTATTTTATTAAAAATTATATGTTTTAGAATAAGTTTTAATTTTTAGTTTTTTAACTTTCAAATTGTACAATTCGTGTATTACCATCACAACTGATTTTTTGAATTTAAAGTTCAAAAGTTGAAAGAAAAATTTAATTAAAAAAGTGTTATCCTTTGAAAAAAGAACTAAAAAGGACTAAATTGGAGATTTTGCATTACCACGATTTTTAAAACTTTTTTTTGAAATTTGATTTAAAACTTTTTTTTAAAAAAATTTAAAAAACCAGTTGATGAATAAAAATTAAAATAAAAAAAAAACTAATTCTAATCAGATTAGTTTATAATTCTATATAATTTTGAAATAAAAAATCAACATTAATTACAAAAAATTCAAAAGACTAATTTATTACTTCAATTTTTCATTTTATTTCATAAACTAGTACGTAAAATTCAAATTAAATAAATTTCTTTTAACATAATTTACATGTTTAATAAAAATTTATTCAAACAATTTGTATAAAATAACTTACAAAATTTTTAAATATTTTCCTTATTCTTTTTATACATAATTATTTATACATTATTATTTTTCATCTTAAGTACTTTGTCAGAATTTTACTTATTTAAATTTACACAAACTTTCTTATCAATTTTTATTAAATAGGTAGTTAAAAATAACTTCTGTAAGTTTAAATAACAACAAAAACAAAAAATAAAAATTACAACTTGTAAAAATAATTTTTCATTGTCCTTCACCTATCTGAGTGAATCTTTTTGCAAAATATTTTCTCACATTTTGAAATTTAGTCCTGTTTTGGAAATTTTCTTGCTTTGGGAAAATTCTGTTTCTTCTTCTTGATTGTTATTTATTTGTTACAAGACTAAAGGATATTTCATTTTATATTTTAAGATATTTTTATGTTCTTTGGTGTTTTGTTGTGTTCTGTTTTAGTTAGTAGAAGTTTTATAAATAAACATTAATTCTTTTTATAAAATATTTTTACTTTGTTTTGTTTTAATTCAGTTTGTAAAATTTTGTAATTCTCAATTTTTGGTATTTTTGTTTTTACTTTTTTTGTAAATATTAATTTTAAATGACAGGTATTAAAGATATTGTAATATATTTTCTTGAATTTTTTCGAATTAAATTATGTCTAGAAATATGTAAGTTTTTTGAAAATATTGCAATAAAGCCTTAATATAGTATTTGGGTTCAAAAGTCTATTTAATGAAATCGGAATTTGATGATTCATAGGAATATTGTTCAATTTTAAATGAAAAGTTGATAAAAGGAAATTAATGTCTTTAAATGTTCAATAATTTGAGACCATATCTCGATATATCCTGGATCTACTCTAATGCAATAAAAATATTCCCTAAATATTATAGTGTGACTTATATGTCTTGAATTTTCAAAAAGAGAAAATAATTAAAATGAATATTAGTTACAATTGCATACTTTCAGGATACCAATATTACATTTTTCCACATTTTAACTCAATTATTGTGGTTTAACTTCCTTTTCAAAAAATTGTTAAAAAAATTTTAAAAATCTATTTAAAAAATACTAATGAACATAAGTATACAAATTGCATATTTTTAGGAGATTAAAATAATTTTTAAGTATATGTATTTATAGTAACTTAATTAAGTAATTTATTTTGTCTCAAATTTGCTTTTCAAAGATACTTTAGGAAATTTTACAAATATAAATAAAAAAAACCTGAAAAAGCATATGAATGCAAATTGCATACTTTTAGGAGATTAAAATAATTTTTACTAGAAATAATCACATTAAATAAGTCAATTATTTTACCAAAAGAAAAACCAATATAAAATTAAGATTTAATCCATTAAATTCTTTTAGAATAAGTAAAAAAATTAAATAATATAATTTGAAAACCAGATTTGTAGTAGCTTTAAAATTTATTAACTTGTCACAATGACATTTTTCTCTTTTATTTTATTCTATTCCAAAGCATTTTAAGCCTCAAGGTATGTTTGTAAAATTTTATATATTCACAGTAATTTCAAAAAATATTTTAAATAATTTTATATATATTTAATATTAAATACTTATCACATAAATATTTTAATTTTATTTTAGAAAAACTACTACATGCAATAGTTCATGTCCTTTTTTCTCTTTTGCTACTTAACCTCAAAAATTTAAAATTAAATTTGTTATATATATATATACGTTTCAACAAACACAAAAAAAAAAACCTAATGAAGATGAAAAAATTCCTTTTGACAATTTTTTAACTTTCAATTTAATTCAGGTGAAATATAAGACAAACAAACATTTAAAAACAAGAAGAAAAACAAACAAACAAAATTTTTTAATCTGCATTTAAAAACAAACATCAGGGATTTTAAAGTATAATTTTTTTTTTTTGCATATTACATATATGTATAAAAGTTTAATGAAAATGATAACCTCATAGACAAAAAAAAAACCTAGGTAATAAATTATTATTCTCTTATTAATTCTATGTATATATATATTATATACATGTTCGAAAAATTAAACTGCAAAAAATTGTGTACTAATGCAACAAAATTACATATTTCATTTAAGGAATATCATTTTTTTAAAAAAAAAAGGAAAAAAAAGGACACTTAAAAGGACATTTAGAATATTTTAATTTTTTTCTAATAAATTTTCTTTTTTATCTTGTACACAAAGAAATTTTTTTATAAAAAGCAAAAATATATACACATATACTTATTTATGTATAAATATATGTGTGTATTACAAAAATATGACCACCTAAACCTTAAATGTTGTAAGTCCATGTGTTGCTCCTTTTTACCAAAAAAAAACATTTAAATTTTTATTTGACTTTTGTTTTTGCATATTTTTAGGAGATTTCGAATTTTTTTTTTTAAATCTTTCCATTTGTCTGTCTGATTTTGAAAGTCGGATATTATTTAAGAAAGGGATCCTTTTATAACTCCTAGAACAAGGTATGATAAAGATCTTTTGAAAATATGAAAAAGTTTTTAAGTGGCTCCTGTTATTACAGAGCTTTATTTGATTTATATCATTTCAGCATGTTAAAAATTTCCAGCTTTAAAAATTTATGATTTCATTGGCAACCCTTGTCTTATAAGGACATTAAGGACTTTTTTTAAGAATTTAAACCATATGAGTTTTAAATATAAACATGATTTTAGTAAAAAAATATTATAAAATAATAACTGCTATTAAATATGTATCAGGTATTTTGATATTACAGTCACTTGGGGGAACATTTTTATTTTAGTTTGGAAAATTTTGCATATGAACTTAGAAATTTACATAAGACACTTACATAAGAATAAAACAATGATTAATAAAAATATATCACAATATTTACAACATATGTTTACTTTAAGATATCAATTAAAAATATGTAAAATTTTTACTTACATGATTTTTTTTTTTACTTTTACATATATTTAAATAATTTATGAACTATTATTAAAAAACTGACTTGTAAAATTTAATAAAGGTATTCCTCCTATATTTAATATAGGAGAAATAACGAGTTTACCGACTTTTTAAATATTTTAAAGATAATACAGACTAGGGATTGAACTTTTGCATTGATAACCCCTTTTATCTTCTTTCATCATGATTAAAAATTGAATGCACTTATTTAATTAAACAATCAATCATCTTCCCCTTTAGACAAAATAATATTATGAAGATATAGACTAATGAACAATTAGAGGAAGAAAAATTTTTTTAAAATGCAGTCATGGAATTGTAAAGAAAGCTGATCAAAATTTTAATTCAAAATCATACAAAAAACATATGAACGTACACTAAAACACCTTATCCTAAGTCTCAATCCAATTCTTCAATCCCGATTCTCAATCCTATTCCTCAATCCTGATTCCTTAAATTATTCTTCCTAATCTGCTTTCTCAAAACCAAACTGCAAGTTTCCCCACAAATCCCATACCAAAGCTTTGCTTAAAAAAAACGTAGGCACAGTATTTTTAACTCTCCTATTACCCAAAGAAGCTCTGTACAGGTTCATTGAGTGGTACAGTTCCAAAAATTTTGAAATAAAAATAAAGAAGGACTGATCTTTATTTCTTGAACCTATCATAGCAGCAAAGGAACTAATGCTAGATCTCCGAACCCAAATTTTAAATTCTAATTACCCAGATTTCCGTTTCTAATATTTATCCTCAAAATTAAACTAAACACTTGTTCGTAAACCCCAATCCAAAGCTTAGATTAGAGAACTCGTGGCTTAACATACTAAATTAAAGTCTCATACAACCCTAAGAACCTGTGTACAATTGCAAGGAGTGATACAAAATCCCCTTCACCCCTGAAACGGGTCAGCCACTAACATTAAACCCATTTACATCGAAAATACCACCATACCAACTTTCAATAAAAAACACTTAGTCCCTCTTCTCTTCCTAAATAATGTAGACAATTTTCTATAAAATATTTTCAAAAAAAAAATTTATTTAATGTACAACCAAGTAGTACTAGTTTTGCACTTCAACTCTTTCATCATTTTAGAAAAAAACGACATGACAAAACAAATTCAATAGAAAAAAAAATAATAGAAACAAAATATTGTGACATGCTACTAAAGTTCCAATAAAAACTACAAAATTGAAGTTCATCTGTACTTCTAAATCATTCTAAAATAGTACAGTTTGTTGTAAGTCTGATAGTAATGGGTTGTAGTTTTTTATCGGTTCTATCATTTTTTACTTTTTTTTTTTGCTTATTTTTTTGAATATCCTTAAGGTAATCATAACCAATCATTACCATCACCAATCACTAATCATCATCAATATATTTCTTTATCATCATCATATGTGATGCTGAATTCACTTTTTTTCATTTTTCTTTTTTTTGTTTTTTTTTTAGTGCAAAATTTATAACAGCATATCAGATTTTTAATGCAACATAACTCTTTATAAATATATAGAAAGCAATTTGGTACCACCATGTCATATCTATTAATGTATAATAGGATATGAAATACCGAGTGTTTCATAATAGGTTGAAAATAATTTTATTAAGGGTAATATATTTGAGAAAGCATGGACTGACATTACAAAAGGACATTCAGTTTCCTTAAAATATTTTTGAGGTGAATACTGGTATTGAAGTTTTGAGAGAAGCTAACTTATCGTACTTACTCATCAATATCATACTTATTTATCTTATGTTTTGGTCGAGAAGTTGTATTCTATGATCCTTTTACATAAATCATTCGAGTTCGAATCTGGGTCAGGATTAACGAAATTCATTTAAATTTGGCATCAACGTCGGAGTCAGAGTTAACAAAGATCATTCGAATCAGGATCTGTTTTAACAAAAATCATTCAGACTTGGATCGAGATCAGGGATAACAGAATAATTCGGATTCGAATAATGATCAGAGTAACAGAAATCATTTGCACTAGAATTCAAATCTGAAACAATTTAAACAAATAACATTCGGATTCGAATCAAAGATCAGGGTCAACAAAAATCATTCGGTTTCGGATATGGACCGATTTGAATAAAAATCATTGGGATTCGAATCTGGGAATTTTTTTGAATCTGGGATTCGAATTGGGAAATCATCGGGTCGAAATGGGTTAATAAATTTGTAATCTTTTGTTGAAGTCTACTCCACTGCCTAGACAAAATTTAATTTTAATCAGTCAAACAATTTTTAATTTTTAAAGAAAACTAAAAAACTGTTTAAAATAAACCTTTGTCCCGCAATGGGTTAATTTTTGGCTTATCTTAATATCTCAATCCTCATCTTGAATTTATTCCAGAATTGATTTAATCTGTAATTAATACTGAAAAGTAAAATACCTATGTTAAAAAAAAACCACTGTTCCGCAACTGGTTAACCACCTATTTAGACACCCTGTACACATATAGTAAAATATTTTATATGCATGGTATGTCTATAAATAGAAAAATAAAAACAACAAAATAAAAAAATACCTAAAAGAATTTGTCGTCATTCTCATGACTATCATTTTAATCATTGTAATTATCATTATCATTCATCAATATCAATATCATTATCATTTTTAATATAGTGTAGTATATAGTGTACAAATACACAGTGTAGTGTATAATATACATATACTTCAGACAAAAGGATATTTATTGAGAGAATGTTTCGTTTATATATTTATATTCTTTTCATTGTTTATACCATTTTATATATATATATATATATAATTTTTTTTTGTTTTACTTTTTGTTGCCTTTGTTGCTATTGTTGCTTTAATATGCCAAAAAAAAAAAAAAAAAATTGATGATACTGCTCTGCTGCTATAACAATTTCAATAGAACTTTGTATTGTAAGGATACACTTTGGTTATTATGCACATTTTCTACATACATATAATCATAATATAATGAATGAATGAATGAATGCATCATATATGATGATGATGATGATGATGATGACTAAGTGAATAAATTATGAAAACTAATATACATTCACATACCAACAAACATACAAACACATGCATACATAGGTGTCGCCTTTATGTCGTTGCAATAAAAATAGTTTAAATTATATAGAATGAAAATAAAATGTTTTTAATACCACTTCTCTACTGTAATTTTAACCCTCATGCTCTCCTCTCCTTTTTTTAAATCCTTTTTTTTTTTATTCATTTATATTTACTATTATTTAAGTGTATAAAGTATATAAAACTAGCTTGTAAATTTTTAATGAAAGTTAAAAAAAAACAAAACAGTTAAAAAAGTGACAAAATAACTGGGAGAGGAAGAGGGGAGGGTATTTTATATTAAAAAATAAAGTTTAAATGGAAAATAGGGTGAAAATAATCTTTCATAGTTGCAAAAATGGATTTTCATCGCTCAGTGTTTTTTTTTATTCAAAAATAATGAAAATAATGCTTATACGTTGTGTTTTTTTTTCAAGGATATGCAATCTGTAAAGCCTAAATATATGCAATTTTTCATTATATTTTTTTTTTGCAATTTTTTTTTGTTATTTCGTTGTCAATAAATGCTCATGCATTATTTGTTATAGTTTCTATGGTATTTAGGACATCTTTTCAATTTTTTTTGCTATTATTTTGTTCTAAACAATAAAAAGACCTCATATTTATTATGAAAAAAAATGAGAAAGAAAGAAATAAGAAAATAATAAATTTTCATTTATACTCGTATATAAAAAAAAAAAAAAAGAAAAAAACAAGTTAACCTGCTTCCTTTCTTACCCAGTTTTTTTTTTTTTTGTGCAAATTCTAATCATAAAAATTATAAGAACAAAAAAATTTATAAATTGAAACTAGTTAACATCTTTTTGAGGCCTTAAAAAACGTGTTTTATTCAAAAATAAATGGAAAGAAAAAAAAAATAGAATATCCTTTCAAAAAGGATAATACAAAAAAATCAAAATAGGAGCAAATATTTAATTTATATAGAATTTTATATTAGATTTTTTTTTTAAGTACCTACAGATGGTATTTTTTTTATTTTCTGAAAAAAACATTTTCACAGAAAGGAACTATGAATGAATATAACCTTAAGGACGATTTTTTTCTATTTTCTAAATATCCGTTTTATTTTTATTTGTTTTTTTTTTTTAAAGATAATGTAAAGAAGGCAATTCATTTTATTTATTTATTTTTAAAAGAATTTTAAAAGTGACTTTCCATTTTATTCTATTTTCTTTGAAATTAAAACCCTCATCAATCAAAATGGAAAAAAAAAGAAGTGTATAATATTTTATTGAAAAAAAATGTTTTTAGAAAAACACTGTTTAACCGCATATACTTATTAGAAAAATTTGGATTGAAAAGATACAATTTCTTTTTTTTTAATTTATATATTTTTATTAGTTATCTTTTGCTTAATATATTCCTGTCAATTGCTTGTAAAAATATTATTCTGAGAAAAGGGGAGAAACAAGATGCAACCCTTTATTGATCGTTTCTACATAAAATTATTTTCAGACATTTCCAATTGATCGGCTTTTTTTACTGTCAAAAATCAAAAGAAATAAGAGAAAAGGGAATAAAATAAAATTTTGGGAAGATTCGTGGGAATTATGTATTGTATGAGTTTGTTTCAAAATCACAATCATGGGATCATTCCAATTAATTTATTTTAAAATTGATAATACCAAGTCACTTGATTGATTAGTTTATAGTTGTTATTAGAGGGTTCGATAGTCGATGTAAGTTAGAGTTTGATACACAACTCACCAGTTTCGTATCTATTTCCATGTCAATGTCCGCTCAATTTGTGTATGTGAAATCAAGTTCAACCCCTAATATAAAATGATTAGTTAGGTTTAGATATTTTTACAAGTTCCGGTCTGGTAATTAATTGTCCTAATAAGTTTCGAACTTAAAAATTTAAATTACAAATAAATTGAAAAGTTACTTATTTCGAATTTAGATCAGTTTCCAATGATCAAGGCTTGGCATTTATGGGTAAATGTCAATCTAAATGAAACAAATTACTTTAAGAACCTTAAATCTTCATTTCGAAATTTAAAAAATGGATTAAAACTTGAAAAAATTTTGCCTAAGGTTTTTTAAAATTGTTAACACAATGAAATTAAACGATTACATTACTCTCAGAATTTTGCATTTTGATCTTTAAATATTGGCCTTGAAAAATATTCAAACAGGCTTGGAAACTTGAAATAAAAATTTGAAAGCCTTTATCTAGAATTTAAATTGAAAAACAATACAAAACTTCATATAAGCAAGAGTTTTCATTTCCGAAAGCGTCTATTAATAAAACTAAAAATTGTAAAATTGTAAAATGATTTTTAATAGTCATACAGAGGGCTATTTCATGGTATTTACTAATTTATAAATTAAAACTACAAGTAAAATTCGATTGTATCAACAATTGTAAAATTATTTTGTTATATTGCATAGTATTATTTGCATATTTGCATAAGTGGTCAATAATTTAATTTACTTGCATATTTTTAGGCAAAATGTATTCCTCATAGTTTAACACTGATTTAATACTTTGTACTATTGTTTAACAATAAATATATAAAGAAAAGGAGTGCAAGTTCGCTTCGCAGTACTTATATATCAGTAAAAACACATATTCAGCCTATACTTATGCAAAAATATTTTTACTTATGGCTGAACTATTCAAATTTTAATTTTATTAATGGATATTTGTCCATGTTTTTTTGCTAGGAACCGAGGAACTATATGAAATATTTTACAATTTTACATTACATTTTTCTTAGATAATATTTTAAATTTTTGACTTGTAATGATCATAAGCCCTCACATATTTTAGAACTATAAATTATATTATATAGTACTCAACGGAAATCAAATACAATGCATAACTCAAAATTCAATATTTTACAAATTATATTACTTGTTGACATAACTCTTAAATTTAAAGTGCGATATTTGAACAAGTATAAAATTCCATATAAAATTTACAAAAATAAAAACTTATTCTCGTATCTTCCTTTTTATTATTATTTGACTGACATTTACAAGCGCTGTTGTATTCTTAGAAAAATTTTCTTATTGGAAATATGCCCAAATAAATATCAA
The DNA here is from genome assembly GCA_963082915.1 of Dolichopus griseipennis. Taxonomy (NCBI): domain Eukaryota; kingdom Metazoa; phylum Arthropoda; class Insecta; order Diptera; family Dolichopodidae; genus Dolichopus; species Dolichopus griseipennis. The sequence goes on from CAUJBZ010000090.1 coordinate 25,733, forward strand.
ATTCATTATTATGTAAAAAAAAAAAAAAAGGTTTACAAAACGCATATTTGTTATTGATATTCGAAAAAAAAAAAAAAATTTTCCAAATTTTTCAAAAATATCTGTTAAATTTGTTGTTGATGTTTTTCTGTTCAAATTTAATTTAATTGAAAATCTGTTGAAAAGGATATAAAATTGACTTTGATGTGTTGGTTGCTTAGTATAAGTAAAAAACAAATTTATCTAAAAAATTTTCAAAATTTTAAAATATTGACAGGTTCAAGGTTATATTCGAAAAGTTCACATATACATATATATACATTGCGCAAAATATATTCGTAATAATATTAATTTTGATTTAAAAGCGGATTCATTCTGTTTATAAGCGTAGATTGACAAGCTTTGGTATGTTATTATTTAAACATATGTACAATCACCTCCATAGCATCCACAAAGCGCAAGATATTTAAGTTAAATAGCAAAGAAATTACAATTCTATTTCCTTACTTAATTGTTAACACGAATTACTCGGTGCCCAGCCAGGAATCCAGGAAAAACCAGGAAAAAATAGCCCATAATTAAATAAAACTTCGAATATTTCAGCCAGAAGTTATGCTAAAAAATTTTTTGCATAACCGTCGGCTGAACATGTAATTTTGATCGAAATATAAGTACTGAGAAACGATTTCGACCTTCCACTTTTCATATATTTATTGTTAAACAATAGAACGTATTAAATTGGTGTGAAACTATAAGGAGTAGAATTCGCCTAACAATATGCAAATAAAAATATTTAAGTTTGAATAGTTTTCAGAACATTTTCTAACAATTCTTAGACTTTTTTTTAAAGTAAAATATTAGAAATTCGTTTTAAGGCAGGTGATAAAACAAATTTTGAAACCCTTGATCACCTATCAAAATTAGAAAACTTTTTTTTTTCCCAATTGTTATTCCAAGATTTTCCCAAAATTTTCCGAACTTATTTTAAAATTTCAAATATATCTTTTTATATTGAATCCTACTATTATATTTAAGACCCCAGATACCATTCACAGATTCAAAAAATAAAAGAACAACTTTTCTTATCATGATAACAAGATCCAAAAACCAAGAAAAAACGTTGAAAGCTATTCATTTCAAATAAAAAATCTTCCCCATAGGAGAATAAAATACAAAAACAAAATTAATAGTTATATTTGGGGAGCAAGTTGTATAACAAATATGTACTTATTATTACGATATAATACAAGGATAACTTTTTTTTTTTTTTTTTTACTCCTGGAAAATTATTTTGTACCTTATTAAAGTTTTGATGTCATATGAAAAACTTTTTCATAACGGTAAAAAGAAAACTTTTTTTAATTTGTTCTCATTCTTCATTTTGTGGTGATTTTATTTTTATTAAAAGTTTTTTTTTTTTTTAAATTTTTTTTTATTTTTACACATGTTCAATAAATTTTACAGCTTAATCCTATTGAAAAGAAGGAGATTTTCAAATGTGGGTGGTTTTCAGTTTCCATTTTTTCAAAACAATGGATTTATTGTCTTCATGGGGATGATCTTCTGAACAGAGTAAAGCAGAATATAGAAAAGTTTTTCCAGTGAAATTGAACATTGGAAATAAAAAAGCTAATCATATAATTCGCTAGGGTCTTTGGACTTTGGAAAGTTCATAATAAAATCCAACTAATATTATTATAATCCTTCTACGTTATTTTTATCTATGGATAAGTTTTTTCCATGAAATGAAAAGGAAAATGAATAAAAAATTATCGGATTACATATATTAGTTGTTAGGAAAAAAAAAAAACAATGCAAAATTGATTTAAAGAAAATTTATAAATGAAAATCCCCTGTATTACAGTTAAAAAATTTATGCATTATACGGTGAAAATTCCAATTCATTTGGATTTAATTGAATTTAATACCATAAAGTTTTACATATTAATTATGCATTAAAAGATAAAGTTTTTCTAAAAAGTTTTATTATATTCTACTCCAATTACCATTTATAGGTGCACCATTTAAGAATGTATACAAGTTGGTATTTTTAGTTTTAAATTGGAATTAAATAACTAATTTGATTATGATTCTCAATGTAGTTCAATGTGTAGATCCTGCAGATTACCATGGTTTTAGTTCTATGAAATTGTTTGGATATGATGATGGTATATGTAGAATAGCTCAGTCTTATTACTTTGTTATATTTTTGTATTGAAGTATAAATTTCAAATATTATATTTTCTCAGTTTTATTTTAATTAAAGAAGTCTTTCATCAAACTACATACATAATATATTTGCCTCTTACAAATGGATATTGTAGTGATTTTCCACGAAAAAGATTTTTCAAGTTGCTGAAAATTGAAAAATTGAAATTTGTTCTACAATTACGCGTTTTCCATTTCATTGATTAAATTTTATCGAAGGACCTCTAATCATCAGTTAGTTAGAATTAAAAGTTTTGAGTTACAAGTTTTAAGTGTAATAGAAATAGAATAATAAATATGGTTTTCCCTGAATTTTTCCTCAATCCTTATTAATTTAAGAAATTTACATATAAATTTGTAAAAAAGCAAAAGAAATCATGTGGGAATTAATCTGAATCCTGGGAAAATGGTATTAAGACAGAATTCTCCAAATTTGGGTTTTTAGTTTTATATAAACATCTAAAGAGAGATAAGATCAATTCGTTAGACAAATTACAATAAATCTAAATTTTTAGTTTATAGGTACTAAACCTATTTAACAAATGTAAAATTTTATTTTTAAGAAAATTAATGGAGCTTTTTTAATCTTAAAACATCGATTAAAAAATTTTCAATATCATTTGTATTATTGATATGGTACCTAAAATTTATTAAAACCGTTTAATATTAATAAAACATCATAGTTTCCCTCAAAAAATTTAAAGATAAGGATATTTTCAAAATTTCGTATTAACTTCCCAGTAGACTTTTTACAAGATGACTTGATCGGGCATCGAATGCAATGGTCGATTCCAAAACCACTATGCCATTGGTTAACCATATAATGAAAGAATTCTACATAATATTTATCGTCTAGGAAATCTCCAAGTTATCAAAACGTAAGTTTTTCTGAAGAAAAATTTTAATTTTTAATTGAAAAGGACATGCTTTTCAAAAATTTCATTAAACTTCCAATTAAAATTAAACACAATATTTTTTAATGAACTAATTTCCAAACTAAAAAGCAATAAAAATTTTCAAAAACTGTATGACTTATTTTGAAAAATATTTACAAAATTTAAAAACAAAAAAATAGTTTAAATCGTCCTTGTTAAAATTATAACAAATCACCACTCAACAGAAATATTTCTTTAAAATAAAAAATTAAATAAAAAACATTAAAAAATTCTGACAGACATTTTATAATTTTCATTAACAAACAAGTCCTTTTCAATTATTGTCAACTTATTTAATTCATATCCTTTATAATAGTATATAGTTTCATAAAACCGTCGCTTTAGTAACTCCCCAATTATCTTTTACTTATTATACTCAATTGTTGTTGTTATTTTTTTTGTTCATGACACTTGAAATATATATAGGTATATATACATAAAAATTCGTATCCTTTTTCTCGAACCAAAAATCATTTTTTTAAATATCAACCATTTTGATTTTCTTTAAATTTTATTTTAAGAACTACAAGTATATATTTAAATACATTAAAGTTGACAACTTTTAACTTTTTAATGGTTGAAATATTCAGACATTTATATATATATATACTTGTATATATACATATTAATAATATACATTATTATACAGGATGATTCTTTTACTGTCCTAAATATATATTTTAATAACATTCAAATTATAAATATACTTTAACTTTAAAGTAAAAATTTAATTTCATTACACCCTATAAGTATGCAATTTTGTTAATTTGGAGAAAACTTTACTTAACCTTAAAAATTGATCCTATTTTTAATTTTTTTTTGCTTCAATAGTTAATAAGCCGTGAAAAAAGGGTATATATTATATAAAAGGACATTTTTTCGAAGTTCAAAATCGAAAATTAAGAATAGGTGTATTAAAGTTTTGAGAAATTTTTTTAAATGTAATCGAATAAAACTTGAAAACCCTATAAATATTTAAAACTGACTGAAATTCACCCTGTATATAAATTCAATGTCAAATTATTATTATATTCTGTTTTTTGAAAATATTTATACACCATTTTTTGGTACAAAGTACATAAATAGCTCTCTTAACTATATAATAACATTATAATTATACTCTTACATTAAAAGATTAATAATAACATTAAATTATTGTAAATTATTTTTCCCATCAAAATTAATTATCAAATTAATTTGAAATTTCTTTTGAAGTTAATAATACACTCCTACTATACACAAAAAAATTATAATTTAATGAAATTTATTTTAAAACTAAAAAAAACCAACTTTTTAAGATACATATTTGATTACAAATTGGTTAATTGTTAGGAACTCGCATATCTAGCATCTCTGACAATAAAAATTTTTATAGTCTTACCGGAAACTTGAAATTAGTGGAGATTTGTTATAAAATTAAAAATAAATTAAAATTTTAATATTATTGCATATTAAAATATAAATTAAAAAAAAAAAAAATTTATGTTTTATAACTTTTATTTTATAGTTTTTTCATATTTTAATTAATTCAAAGTTTTAATTAGCCGGATATACAGGGTTATATAGACTAATTTTTCAAGTGGTCACGGTCAGTTTTTTTAATGAAAAAATATAATAAGACTTATTTTTTTATAGAATTTAAATAATTTTAATACCCTCTATTTTTAAAATATTCGCCATTATTTCTAGTTTCTAAATTATAATTATTTTTTTAAAAGATACTAAGACATATAAATCATTTAAAACTTCTAACATATAGTTATATGTCTTGTTCCCGTAATTACGACGGGAAAACGCCTATAATTTATAATAAATTTAATAATTCTGAAATATAAAGCCCAATTTAAAACTTCCCATTTATAATCATACGTTTGATCTCCGTCGGTAATTCACATTTTAAATAAAATTTATTTGAACCAAATTCTATCAAACCAGGAAAGGACAGTATTAAACGCACCATTTCATTAAATGAAGCAAAATTACTTCTTATATTTATTTTTATACTTGGCATAATTAAACTTTTTTAGATGCGCCAATTAATTTTAACAAACCCGCCAATACAAAAAATTTCTTAATTAATGAAAAAAAAATCAAAAATTAACTATTAGTGCAATTACATATTTCTTAAAAGGCTATTAGACTGGTGAAAAATACAATATCTGTATCCCCATTATTGTCAAACAATAAACTTTCAAGTGTTTCTCCTCTATGACCCAGGAGCCCCTATCACAAAACCATCATAACTTCAAAATAAACACTATTTAAAATAAAATGTATTCCGTATATACATAACTTTGTTTAATTGTGCTCTAAAGCAAATTCTAGAATCCTTTTTTAAGTGTTTGCATACTTTTAGGCAGAAAAAATTTTTTTTTACAACTACTGTTAATTTAAAATGAATATACTTTTATTAATTTGTTTTCTGTTATGTTATACACATAAACATAAATTTCATAAATTTTTTTTTTTTTTATGTTAACATAAATTATGTTTCACGATAAAAGAGAAAGAGATAAAAAAGCATAAGAAAGAGAAGAAAAAACTTAAAGAGTTTAATAAAATAAAAAAAAATGGGAATGGAAAATCAACTGAATAAAAAAGTAAAAAGAAAGGCTTAAAATTTATAAAGGAAAGTGAAAACAATAAGAAGGAGATAGGGAAAGAAAATTCATTACCAAAAAAGAAGAAAATTTTTTTCAAACTTTTTTTAAAGGAAAAATTGTTAATTAGTTTGTTTTAAAAAGTTTTTTTTTGTTTTTACTTTCAAATTTTATTTATTTTCAATAAATTTTCTCTTCTTGATCATTTCTTTTTCACTCTTCATTTCTTTTGTCAAATTTTTAATTATACGAGTCGTATTTTAGAGTTTTTTAAAGTTTATATAAAATATAAAATATTTAATTATGTTCTATATTGAAAATTTAATATACCATTTAGAAATTAACTGGCGCTAATTATGGAAGTTGTTGCTTTGTCTTGATTTCTTCTACCAGTGCCTTTTTCCACTTTATATTTTCGAAGGGTTCCCAAATTGTGAAAGAAAGTTTTCAACCATAAATATTTAGAAGTCAAACCTCCAAAAATTGCAGAAGGTTGATTATTAACTTAAAAACTAAAAGTATGAATGATAAGCGACGGTCAGTACTATTAATTCCCCTAATTATTTGATAATTTGTCAACTATTATATTTACAAGACCCTCTGCAACACATGATTCAAGGAAAAAGATTCTTGAAATATAAATACCTTAATATTACAATAAGTCTTATTGAACTCCACATAGAAACAAGAGAGTACTTTCACTTGCACTGAAGAATTTCAGAAGTTTCAATCGATTGAAATCTCCCCGGCACTGTACCTCCTTAAATGAAAGTTCGGTACTCTAACAGGTGGCCTACCTGGCAAAAGTTAATGGTTAGAAACTTAAAAAGGAATAATGATACAACTACATAGTGAAATATTACTAAAACTAATCGAATGTACAACCAAATAAAATTAAATACAAGTCTTGTTTGGAACTTGGTTCTTTGTATGAAACCTTGGTACTCCAATATTGCTATTTCAATAAATCCTCAAACAAAATATTGCTTCAATTCTTAATTTAAAATGTTTCCGAAGAACTATTTAAATATTAAATCTTGTATCCACAAAACCCTGTAGTTGAAAGAAAAGTAGTCCTAGATATATATTTAAAAAATTTGAACAATTGGTCCTAATGAATTCCACGTTTTTAGATATTTTACTTGAACAAGTCCAATTTAAAATTAAATACCAATTAAATCCACTCTCGCAATTAATAGGAGCTTAGCACTAAACTTAAATCCAAGCTCAGTGCTAAGCTCCTTAAATAAAATATCATCTCTAACAGCTGTGCCACCCACCCAGTCTATTACTAGTAAGTTATTATTAACTTTGTAAAAAATAACGATAAATCCTCAAAAAAATATTTCTCCATTTCTTTAATCAAAAAATTTTCCAAGGAATTATCTTTTCAATTCTAGAAACAATATAATGTACTTAATATAATGTCACCGCGTATTAAAATTAAATTAATTATCAAAATTAATTTAAATAAATACATTCATTTGGAAAAATAATCTGCGATTACCTTGAAAAATTAATAGAGTCATATTATATTGAAATAAATACCTAATGCCATCATTAAAATTATATAAATTAAAATATATTTAATCTAATAAAATTAAGTAATTACAATTCAAAATTTAATTAAATTTTAAAATTAATTAAAGTTTACACAGAGCTGCGTTGAATTATCTATACATTCTAATAAGATGGCGCCACCACCAGCGCCTGTTATAATAATAAAAATATATTAATATTGATTGATTCTATGTAAATATATATTTTCATCAAAGTAACATTAAAATCCAAAATTTACAAGGAGACATGAATACATTATCATTGAAAATTTCGTCCTTACAAGAACCAAAAACAACAATAACAGCAAAATATAAAGAGATATTCTATTGGTGGTGGTTTGTAATTTCAATCTAATATAGATAATTCAATTTTTAATTATTAATTTATATTCCATTATTTATTTAATATTAATTTTATTTATATTAGTTTAATCATAATATTAAAATAAAAAAAAACAAAAAATTAAATTATAGAAACAGGACGCAACTAACCTCATTAACATTTTTATTAGACACCCAAGACAAGTAAATCGAAAAAAAATATATATATTTGTTGGTTTTTTTTTTTTTATTTTTTATATGTATTTGTATTTGTTTTTACATCTTTTATCCTTTTTATGTCCACTTCTCATCTATTTTTTAGTATACAGTACAGAGTGTCTCGAAAGAAATTTGAAGTTAAATAAAATTAATGAAATCACAGAGATAAAATTGTAGAAAAAAGGAGTTACGGGAATAAATAATTTTTTTTTTTAATTGATTTTTATAACTCACAGATGATTTTGATAAAATTGGCTGCTAATATCGGTAATGCAATCCAACAGCCCATTGTTGACTTAAGTCGTATTACCAGCCTTATTTAACCTTCCTCTAATACTAAAAGGTTGTTTTACTTATTGTTTTTGAGAAACTTCGCTAATATCAGTTTCTCAATTAAATTGTTGGTTGTTGAAAGATCTGAAGTTTCATTGATGCATTCTTTTGAAATTTCCTTGTCTCTACTATATCCTAGATTATTTAATTAGTTTGTTTTGCATTACAGCTATGTAAGAGATCTAACCATTCTCTTTAGTACTTTCCGAGTGGATATGTTAAGCTTGACTGACTATTAAGAGAATATTCGCTTGAAGGAATCCTCAAAGGTGCAATTGAAAAACCCATTTTTTATTAAAAAATCTGGGTTTAAATCTTATACAAGTCACAAAGGAATTTTTTGTCTTGTACCATGTTTGACTCTACGAATTACTTCTTCTTCGAGTCCTTGATTACAGAGGGTTTAAGCTAAAGTTTTTTAAGCGGAAGAAAACACAGCAGATGACACAAGAACTTTTTTGAATACTTTCATATTAGGAAATGAACTATATAAACTTATAATCTATGAGATTACTGGTGCTTGTGCTTAGTCTTATAAAGCAGGGTTTGATTGCTTCTATGAGTATTTTTATTGAACAGGACTTAATTGTAAATTATTACTTTAGATTTTAGATGACTAGGTAGAATAATTTATAGTCTGTAGTAGTATGTCGTAGTCTATGTTCATTAAAATTAATTGGTGAAAATCTGCTCTTTAAATGTCTGTTCAGTAAATACGCATAGTTCATACAAGACTGGGAAATGAAAACTGTTCAAACTTGAAGACAAGACAAAGATTATAAAAATATAACTTATAGTAATTTCTATGGTTTCAATATCACTCGTTCGTGTTCTCGTCACCTAATAGTGCTTCACTAGTAAAACACTTCGTCACAATCTTATTTCTTCTACCAAATCTCGAATGCTTAGAGGAAACAAACAAACAAAAACTCCAAGAACAAAAAATTTAAATGAAAATTTTTTTTAATAATAATAGTATAATTACTTTATAAAAAATTTATTCGTTTTTCTATAAATAAAACCTCTGGTCAAGAATTTTAATGAAAAAAACATTTTTTTAACAGAAATAAATTGCAATTTCATTCTTCTCTTCATTTTTGTTTTGAAAAAAATTCCTAGAAATTATTTTTTAAAATAAAAAAATTTCATTGCATAAAAAACATAAAAAAAAAATATGATTTTGATGACAACCAGCATCATGGAATAAACTTAAGAATTTCTAGGAATTATTATTATATTTTTAAGGGACATCAAATGAACAAATCTGCTATTCTGAGGATAGCCTCAAGATTAGAATATTCATAACTAATTTAAATTCAAAATGAAATTCCAGACAAACACAAACACACAATTTTGAAATTAACAAAATTAAAGTGTAGCATCACACAGTTGCTGTCCCCGGTAAGTACTTTTTATAAATTCATATGAAATATCAAATAAGAAGTTGAAGTGAAAGACTATTAGAATTTAAGCTGGGAGGTTTTAATTTTAAACGCTATTCAAATATTAGGGATAGGTTTCTTTATATGCTTGGGATGTCGGTTTCACTGAATCGATAGCGGAAATTGGATACTCGAAAGTAGTTGGAGAATAAATTGGAAATGAATTGGACGAATATGTACGAATTTATAATGGATGTTTGCAGAAGAGAATACAACGCAATTAATGAAAGTGGATTCCAAATGGATTTCAAAATTGAGGAATACAATTCGACGACAAACTAGTTTCCATGTTTATTTTGAATCACATAGGATTTTGTGTTCTTAGTTTGTAGTTTCTATCATTAAGACAATTGCGTACAGTTAAGAAAATGGTTAGACTTCTATAAGTTCCAATTAGAAAACTTTTCAGAACGTATTTGAAAAAAGGTCTTCCAGAGCTTTAAAAGTATAGTGTAACAAGTTCACTAAGAGTATAATCGCTGGGAAACTTATTCAGAACATGATTTAAAAAGTGCTTATAAAAACCCTGTTGAAATCTGCACCCAGGAACTACCTGGCTCAGATTTCAGATTAAGGCTTATTCTAGGTTTAAATATGCACTGACGACTTAGATTTTCATAATACTGATAACTTATCATTCAACATAAAATAAAAAATTAATATAATTAATTATATTTCTTAACAATTAAAATTTTTTTTTCCCACAGTATCCAATCAAACCAAAATTAATCCAAAACAATCAAATATAATTCATAAACTAAAACTTCATTCTGAATTTGAAACAAAAAAAAAAATATCCTGTCTGAAAAACAGGATAATTAGAAAAGATACAAAAGATACAAAATTTAAATTTAACGCAACAAGAACCAAACACCTTTTAGTATTCATTCGCCCTTTAGCATTTATACAACATTTTCTTTTGTTTTTTTTTCAAAATTTTTATTCCGTTTTTAATGGAAAGTCCCATCATTCCTTCGGGAATTTAACATCACTCATTCAATATGATGATGAACGACGAATGAATGAATGTTTTTTTAGTTTTTTTCATAAGGTATTGGAATCGAAAAAAAATTCTGCTTTAATTTATTTAAAATGATTTTTTTTTTTAATTTTAAGTAGAGTTTAAAGAGAATTGTGATTTAAAGTTTGCGTGACTGTTTGTCTGTGATTTTTGGTCACCCTTAATTTTTTTTAATGGGAGGAGATGCAAGCAACATTTTACATCACAGAATTGGGTTTCTAAAGGGTTACCTACAAATTGATTTGAAAGAAAAGTTGAAATCTATAGTTATCTTAAACTTAACGGTACTTCCCCATATTTTCATACATTCGTATTTTCCGTCGGTTTTCGAATTCAAGAATTTGAAACCATGGAAACTAACAGTACACAAAACAGAGATTCTAATAAGCCCCTTCGGGAATTTCACATCACTCATTCAATATGATGATGAACGACGAATGAATGAATGTTTTTTTGGTTTTTTTCATAAGGTATTGGAATCGAAAAAAAATTCTGCTTTAATTTATTTAAAATGATTTTTTTTTTTAATTTTAAGTAGAGTTTAAAGAGAATTGTGATTTAAAGTTTGCGTGACTGTTTGTCTGTGATTTTTGGTCACCCTTAACTTTTTTTAATGGGAGGAGATGCAAGCAACATTTTACATCACAGAATTGGGTTTCTAAAGGGTTACCTACAAATTGATTTGAAAGAAAAGTTGAAATCTATAGTTATCTTAAACTTAACGGTACTTCCCCATATTTTCATATATTCGTTTTTTCCGTCGGTTTTCGAATTCAAGAATTTGAAACCATGGAAACTAACAGTACACAAAACAGAGATTCTAATAAGCCCCAGTCGAGGCTTTGCGTTCCTCCTAATTTTCTTAAAAAGAAGGTGTTTCAAAAAAAGGATCACATCACAAAATCGAGATTCCTAGGGAGTTAACAATAACTGCAATTGAGAGTAAGGGTACAATCTGGGATTTTTCAATTCCACACTTAAAGAGTTTAGAGGGATCAGTTATATTGGTCAAATGAAACTATAAAAGAAGCGTTCAGAACCTTAGTGACATCATCTACGAAAGCAATGGGTTGACTCAAGTACTGCGAAAGAATAAGTCTGATATCACTCCCCAACCAAGAAAGACTAGATTTTATGATAATTAATGGTTCCCAGACCCTGAAATAAAAGAGTAATCGGAAACCATTAGTTATACCAAATAACTTCTCTAACCAATTTCATTAAAATAACATAATTATACACAAGAAAAATATTCAGATATTAGCAAATGACATTGAAAAAAAAAAACGATGCCTACCCATTAAAGTTTGATGACAATTTTTTATCATTTAGAATTTAGATGGTTTTTCACATTGATTTTTAATAAAAATGACCTCCAAAGTGACATAAATTTAAATAAGACGAAACACAGAGAAGCAATGGGTATAATGAAAAATAACAACTTAAAATGAGAGAATATAAATTTTATTCAATTTTTTGTCAAAAATAAAAAAAAAAGAAAAATATCAAAAAAATTATTCAAAAAATATATTTATATTTATATTCTTCCTTTAACTTGGTTCCGTCCTTTTTTTTTTGCGGAGTTAAAGGTTTTTTTAATGATAACTTTAATAGTCAGGGAATAAGAAATCACATTTTTAGTTATTTTTCATTTCAATGTGGAAATTGAGGAAATTTATTTTCCCTGCTGAAAGAGTTCTAAGCAAAAAAAAATTTGCAAAAAAAAAATCTTTAATACAAATTTTAATTTTATTCAAATGAGGACATCCCTTCAAATTTTTTTATTTTTTAAAAAATTTTTAAGTTAGAATATATTCTTTTTATTTAAGTTTTTTCTTTTAGTGAAATTTAAGGTTCAAATTTGCAAAACTAAAGTTTAAAATATAGGGGACAGTGTTTCTTTTGAATCTTCTAGAAAAATAAAGGGAAGATTTTTTTTTAAACCAATTGTAGAAACAGATGTGATGGTATTAAAATTAAAAAATCCTTGAAATTAAATAAATTTTGAAAATTTTAGTAACAAAATCTATTTTTAAGGACTAAGTTTTTAGAACTGTATAGGTCAAGGTATTAATTTAATATAAATATTAAGGATGGAAATAAAAGGATCGTAAGGATATGAATATCTTATTAATTAAAATTGAAACAACATTTCTTATTGAAAATTGTTGCTGCGTTTATTCAGATGGGAGTTATACTTTTAAATAGTGCCAAAAAGAGTATAGTACTATAATAGAGTAATTTCAATATCTGGGAGATTGTTAATTTTCGGTATTCTTCAAGATAATAGAAGAATTTCTTAATTGTAGAAGATTATTGCTAGGAGATAATAAGACATGTTTCTATGTATAGTTGTTTCAAGCTTGATTATTAATCCGAATTTCAATTTTAAACCAACATCTTTCTTCATTAATAGGATTCGATTTAAAGGAGGAAATTTCGTACTTCTTCTAACACATTTCCAAGAATAAATAATTGGTTTTTTAATTATTTCAAAAAAAATTTTCATCATTACTGAAAACTGAAGACTATGACTTCAATAATAACTAAATTGTAGGTGAGTAGGGAAACTTCAAATGCATCAACACCATTTTAATTAGTAATTTTATTAGGATTTATACCATGGCTCCGACAGAAGCTGCAAATTGTACTGCCTACCTGTCTAAATTATCTAATTTAAAGATTTACAGGTACTATAGTGCAAAATAACAGAAAATCTGACGATATCTCAATTCTAACGGTACTTCCTGACTTTTTAATAGCTTCTCTTTTTCCGTCGGTTTTCCGAATTTTACGATTTTTCAACGGAAATTTACTGTAAATTACCAGAGATTCTAATAAGATAATTAAGATACGATTATTAAACATAATTTTAATTAATTAATTAATAAAAATATTTTTTTTCTAAGATTAACCCTTCCATCAATAGTAAAAATACCATATAGAATAATTATGTATATATATATAAAAAAATTCAAAAAATTAAATAACACTCACCTGTTGCAAATCTTCAATTTCAATTCAAATTGAAATTCTAATTAACTGGTATTAATTTTAATATTAATATAATTAGTTTTAATCACTGAATTTAAATCACAATTAATACACACTTATATATAGTTTAAATCTCTTGAATTTTACAGTTATAATAATAAACAAATTTTATTTAAATAATTACTTTTTAATGTATTTTTTTAATTATGTATCTTTTAATAAATTATTATCCTTTGAATACAAATACTACTTTAATTCAGTATTAAGTATTATTATAGTTCATATTAATTAAGTTCTTCTTATTTATTTTTAATCCTTTTTTATTTTAAATATTAAAAATAAATGCAATACAATTTAATTTAATTTTACACTTACAAATACAAATACAAAAACAAAGGAAAAGATTTAAATCTTATAAGTATATAAATAGAATTGAAACACTTTTCAACACAATAATCCTTTATCACGAGATTTTTTTTTTATAGTTAAGTTTCCTTTGTATTTTGTTTTTTTTATGTTTTTTTTTCAAAATAAAACCGCAGAATGTTGATGTCCTTTTTTGTTTTTTTTTTCTTTGTTTCTTTTTATTATTTTTATATTCTCTGTTTACATTTCCTGTTTAATTCTTTTTTTTTTTTTTTTGAATTTATTTTATTTTGTATGCGGTTTTTGCTTTGTATTTTATACAAGTTAAAATACTTTATTTTTTAACTATTAAATAAACAAATTGTCCTTTAAGGAAGGATTTATCAATTTTTATCCTTTTTTTTATATTTATTATTATTTTTATAATAAATATAAAAAATTGAATAACTTGACAGTATCACTATTATTTATTACAATTTATATTATTAATATTTAATTTCTTTTATTAAATTTGGATTAAATTTTATTTTATTTATTAAATTGTTTAATACATTCATATGCATGTATTTATAATTTTTATTTATTTATGTAAGGACATAATAAGGACATTATTCGTATATTTTGTTATTAAACAGTGTGTTATCCTGTTTTTATGTCATAACAACAATAACAAAAACAAAATATTGATATCAAGTTTATATTGAAAATAAAATATCTGAAAAATAAAATATATGAAAAAAAATATATATATATATATAATGATAAAAGGATTCTACAAGGATTCTACAATCTATAACAACAAATTTTTGTATAGAATCAATGAAAAACAACAAAATCCAAATAAAAAAAAAAAATATAAAAGAAAAGTTTTGGTTCTTTGGTAACACACAAAACCACTTTGGTTTCAAAAAAAAAAACGAACCAACCAACAGAATATAAAAAAAAATTATTTTTATCCTATTTTATTTTAAAAACAAAATTTTTTTTTTTATTTTTACTCTGTGTTTTTACTCAGAGAAATTCCATAGTGTTTTTTTTTTTTTATATTTTTGTTTTGATTATTTTTTTACAGGACTTTTCTTTTTGTTTTAAAGTTCACAGTATTTTATGGTTTTCTATTTTAGAAAATTTTTCTTCTGTTAAATTTTTTAAGTTTTTTTTTCATTTTTATCTTAAGATTTACTTTTACACAGAAAACTTTTTATTTTTCGTCCTTTTTAAGGATTTTTTTTTTTTTTTAAATAGTTTTTTAATTTTAAAAATTCCTTTAAAATCTAGATAAGCGTTTTATTTTGTACATCTTATATAAAGCCAATGAAAGAATTTATTCTATTACTCAAAATATAATTAATTTCAACTTTAAAAAGGATTCAAATCCTTAGAATTTTATTAAATCTTATTTTAAATTATTATTTAATAGAATTATTGTAAAAAAAACATACTTAAAAAATTAAAAAGAATTGTAAAAATTAGAATTTACACATGATTTTACAAATTTACAAAAAAAAAAACATAATTTTACTTCGAAAAATGATAGAACACGTAAAATAAGTTGATTTTATTACACACCAAAATCTTTACATTTTATAATTTGCACATCCTTACAGAAAGGATGCTCCAATAATACTAAAACTGTAAAGGAATTTTAAAATTCTTCTTCAAAAATGTGGAATAAATACAAAAAAAAAAAGTAGGAAAAAATAATAATATAATGAACACTTCTGCACTGGGTGTCCTTATCAACGAAAAAACAAAAAAAAAAACAAAACAATAACAAAGAAAAAACAAATAACGAATAACAAAATTCTTTTCTTTCGTAATATTTTAAAAATATTTTTTTTAGTTTATTTTTTATTTTTTTCTTACATTTTTATTATTATTTTTATTAAATTTTCTTTGCTTTTAAAATACAAAAGAATTAGTCCTGCGAGATTTTTTTCAGGTTATTTTATTTTTATTTTATTTTTGTATATTAGATTCGTAAAGCATCCTACAGTCAAATGAACCCAATACAGATCATATCCTTTGCATTTATATGCCGAACAACAAGAAAAACAAAAAAAAAAAATAGGAAAAAACTATAAAATACAAAATATGTATATATAATAATAATTTGAACTAAATTTAACAGGTCAAAATAACAGTTGAATAACACAAAATAATAGTGGTTTGTTTTTTTTTTTTGAAATCATGTGGGATCAAATTTTTGTATTCTGTTGATTTCTGGAAAATGTTTTTAACTTTGCAGAAAGATGCTCGTATAATGTTACATAAAGTGAAAGTTTTTTTGGGAAGTACATATATTTAATATGATTTCGTTTAGAATGTACTTATTTTACAACAAAAATAGCCTTAGTAAAGTGAAAAATGAATAAATAAATTTAATTGTGTGTAAAATCAAAAGTTTAAAAATTTTAGCCTAAAAGTATGCAATTATTTAATTATAAATTAACAGACAGAAATCAAATAACATG